>OX637464.1:29699345-29776240 GCA_951799995.1 Trifolium subterraneum | reverse complement strand
TCTCTCTCTCTCTCTCAACTTTGCTTATAACTATATTGTGTATTTGAGTTATCCGCTGCCAAAATAAACTCTGATAGATTCGTTAATCTTGAAGCATTTTTAAATCCTCAAAACACAATTCAACCCCCATTCTTGTATTTTTCACAAATTCACACCTTTGTCAGAATTGAAAGACTTTTTATACAAGGAGTCTGTCAAACTCTTAGTCGAACCATTGACTCTAATATCACAGTTTGGTGACGATGGGGCAGCCAAGGGATCATCCACATCGATTTAGAGCAACAATACAATTGAATTGGACATTTTTACCTAAAACTTTAAGACATTGAATTTATAGGTCATCCCACTTATAAAATGCTTAACTAATATTATCATTCCGGTAACTAAGAGAAAAAAAGTCACACATTGGTTCTTTAATTATATGATTATTGTACTATGTGAATAAATACTTATTATTATGGGTGTTTGTTTCAAGTTTACTAGATTTAGTTTCATGAATGATTTCTTCATAATATAAAGCTTTTTGTTCTTATATGAAATGACCTTAATAATTTAAAGTTTGACTAACAGATAAGTAAAATTTAGTCAAAAAATATTTTCACAAGGAATTAAATTTATTTCTAGGCACTTTTAAAAAAAGATGTTTCTTCAATATTTAAATATTCTCAAAAATCTTTACAATAGAGAAGTTGATAGGTCTAGTTACATATGAATTTACTCTCTTCATACGAAACAAATTTTCCACCTTTTTTTTTAGGATCTTTTATTTTCATATGAACTAGTATAATACCCGTGCATATTCTATAGTATAAAATTAGTCCTGTTAAAAAATTATTCATCATGTAAGATTGTCGCCTAATGTACTCCCTCCGTCCTATATTATAAGCAAAAAAATTATTTTTTCTTGTTCCAAATTATAATAGTCATTTAAAAAAATCATTGATGAAAATTTGTCACGTATATATAATAATTATTTCAAAAAAATTATAAACCATATTTTGTCTAGTGTATATTAGTTATTCATAAAAATTCATATTTAAGTCACCCCTCCATAAAAACATTAACCTTTTGTAAGAGAGATTTTTATAATGTATTAAAGATGGCCGTGGAAAAAAAAAATCAAAATTTTTAAGCGCAAAAAGTTTAAAAATTCATATTTAATTCATCCCTTTTTAAAACAAGTTAAAATGTTGCTAGAGAGATTTCTACAATGTACTAAACATGACAGCAGATCGAAATTTGCTAAAAAAAACTTTGAGACTAAAGACGTAATTTAAGATATCTATTTCAAAATATTTGACCTACTTAATTTTATTGTAAAAAAATCAAAAAATTTAAGCACAAAAAGTTTAAAAATTCATATTTAATTCATCCCTTTTTAAAATAAGTTAAAATGTTGCTAGAGAGATTTCTACAATGTACTAAACATGAAAGCAGATCGAAATTTGCTAAAAAAAACTTAGAGACTAAAGACGTAATTTAAGATATCTATTTCAAAATATTTGACCTACTTAATTTTATTTTTACAATAACATCCTCTAATTATTACTTCCTCTGTTAATTTTTATATGAAAATAACTAATTAAGTAAGGGGATAAATGAAATTAAACATATAATACATTTAAAAATTAGGTCTTCGTATGAGTATAAATATAGGTTTCGTAGAAATTATTAAAAAATAGACAAAACTTTATTAATATATGATTAAAAATATATATCACAAATAAAATGTAAAAACATTGTGTAATAGAGTATAATAATTATAATACTATTATCATTTTAATAAAATTTGGTATGAAAAATTATCAAAACAAAGTAAAATTAGTATGAAAAGACAACATTTACCCCTAATTAAATGATTTGTCAAAAAAGAAGAATGGGTAGAAAGGGTATTATATAGTTATCTTCTTTTACCAGATATATATGATTTTGATTAATGTTTGGGATTTTTTTATTAATATTTAAATTTACACTCCATCCGTCCATAATTATAAGACTCTGTTTGACCATTGCAAGTACGCCAATTCACAATTTTGATCACTAATATCTTTAATTTTTTATTAGTAAAAATTATAAAAACTTAATATTTTGAACATACTCATCAAAAGAAATTGAACAAGATCTTATATGCTAATATTTACATTTATAAATTATTAAAAAGATACGTTCAAATTAAGATAAATAAATAGTACATTTTTATAAAATAGGATCTTATAATTAGGTACAAAGGGAGTATTTACTATCATTTTATAAGAAATCTATAAAGATAACTCAAAACAAACCTAAGAGACCAGAAGGGAGATTCTGAGCCAAAACAATTGGCCAAAACTACCTATATATGATGAATGAGGAAGAAAGAAACTAGTGTTACGGTACAGAGAGAACATACTGCTTACAGAGTAGCTTGACAACGTATTATTTTTATCATTATTTGTATAATAAGTTGGTGAATTCTTTGGTACGCATTTTATATGTACCGTTGCACATGTTGAGATGGATAATTCAAATAATTAAGATGTACTAATATATATTTAAATAACATGTGTATCGGAGTGTCCAGCTAATAAAAATGTGTCATTAGTTCTTGTCCCTACTTCCTCGTTTACTTCTAGGGGTTGCCATAAGGGGATTTTTTCTATGCACAGTAAATCCAAATGATTAAGACATGTCTAATTTCTCCAATCCTACAGCACCGCCAGGTAATTCCCCATCAAACTGATATATAAGGTTTGCCAACATAAGTTCATTGGCAGCCATAGCATACCCTGCCCCAGGACAACCTCTTCTTCGAGCTCCAAATGGAATCATCAATTGAAAGTTATTATTATTCCCTTTAGTATCTATTAAATTACTCAAGAATCTCTCAGGCTTGAACGCTTCTGGTTGATCCCAATATGTAGGATCTCTTGCAATTCCCCGAGCATTGATAAAAACTTATGTTTCGACTTTAATATGGTAACCGTTTAGATTGATCTCTTTTTTGCTTTCTCGAGTGACTAGTAATGGAATCGGAGGATGTAACTGTTATGATTTAAAATAGCATATGAGAAAATACACTTGGCATAACATCATTGGTTGAGAAAATACACTTGGTGAATAAAAGCATATGAGAAAATAACATGTGAGAAGACATCTTTGATTTAAAATAGCATATGAGAAAATACACTTGGCATAACTAGTCACGTGTCAATTTACCTCAACCAATGATGTTATGCCAAGTGTATTTTAAATCAAAGATGTCTCTCCTCATTATTTATGCACAAACCAAGGGTCTTTGATTTTATGATGTTATGTCAAGTGTATTTTCTCATATACACCTGCGATAAATATGTCATGCATATGCACATAGTGAATAAAAGCTTAGTCAATCCTCTTTTGATTAACAAATTTTAATGAATGTTTTCAAATAACATATTTTGTGCATATATATATGTTCATTTAACTTACAAAATTATTACAATCCTTTTTTTATTAACAAATTCTAACTTGCAAAATTATCGTTGTAATGTTACGACCTGTGCGAGTTATTAGTTATAGTTATAACTCCATACATGAAACCATGCGTATAGCATTTATAAGTATGGGAAATCGTATGAGTATGTGGAATAAGTATCAATTCTCAAATATCAGATTAATTTGGTGTGACTCCTTTTCTATGTTCTAACAAATAACTGGTCCAACAAATATATCATTCAAACAAGTGCTCCCGACACACTAGATAAAAAACTAAATGTGAAAATATTTGTTGGATTAATTATTTTATTAATCAATTATAGATTGACAATAATCAATTATTAGAAATTATTGTTAATATAAATAATGCATTGTTTATTGTTATTAAACACTTATTGATAAATTATTTGATTGAGTTTTTGCATCTGAATGGTGAAAACCACCGACACGCTAAACACTGATGAGGGTAATTCGGTCTCTCTCAAAGTCGATGCTTTCCTGGTTGTCTCTAGAACCTCTAAAGGTATGCTCTTCATGATCATCTCTGAATTATTTATTATTACCTTGTCTGTTATGTTAGCGAATTTTCTTCCTGGATTGGTATCTCACAGAGTATGTGAGTTGCACCGAACTGGGTTAACAACATACTGTGTTTTTTGCTTTCTGTTACTTATTATTAACTTGTCTGTTATATTTTGTGTTGGTACGATGTTGAAACATCTAACTCAACATTTGTCACCAGCCTGCGCTAGAATTTCACAAATCAAAACAAAAACAAAGTCACCAAATTCTTCACTAGTTCCTCTTTTACGTTTGATATATATGATCTTCAAAAGCATCTTCCAAAAGATCATCAAATTGTTTAGCAATTTGGAATGAAAGCACTACACTACTATCTCTAGAGTATTCAAAAATAAAATGGTATGTAAATCATTCCAAAAGAAAAATAAAATAGAATATTTGATTTTGTTGACTATTATTCAATAATTGAAATTTATTTTAAAATATTTAAAAATATTAAATAAATAAGAGTTGAATAAGTTTTTGATCCTTATAAATAACTCAAATTTCGTTTTTAATTCTATAACAAAATTCAATAAGTTTTTGTCCTCCAAATATTTTTTATCTCTGCTTTTAATAAACTTATTTGTACTCTTCATATGTTTAAGTAGTTTTTGTATATATGTTTAGTATTATAAGAATTTAATTAAATATAATTTAGAATTTTTTTTTAACAAAAGATGAAATTTATGCTCCAAAAACATAAAAATTTATCTGTAATTCATCCCTAGTTAAAAAAATTAAATTTTTGTAGGAAATTTTTTTATAATGTGCTAAACATATTTGTACAAAAAATTCAAAATTTTGAATAATAGACATGAGTTGAATTAAAAACAGAGGCAAAAAATTGTGAAGAAAATTATTTTAGAGATAAAAACTTGTTGGAATTTTTCATATGGAACAACTCTTGTTGGATGATTGACAATGGTAGAAGAATTAATTTTTGGCTTCACAATTGGAGTGATGCTCCTCTAGTGGATTTATTCAATGTCCCTCAAAGCCTTCATAGTCAGTTAAACTTTCAGGTTTCAAACTTTATTTTTGAACATCGCTTATTCCCATGGAAATACAGACTACCTTTCTCTAGCTTTTAGCGCATCTTCAACAAGTTTCCATTTCCTTTGAAGATAAAGAGGACTTTCTTATCTAGAATCACACTACTTCCGGTGAGTTGACCATGAAAGATGCTTATCAATTTTTCTCTAATACTGGTCCTACTGTTAGCTGGTCCAAAACAATTTGGAATATTGTGATCCTCCCTTCTAAATCATTCATGGTTTGGAGGCTTTTTCATCGCAAGTTTTTATCTACATTGAACGAAGCCTCTAACATGAAGCTCATTTGGGATCTGATGAACTCCAATAGCCTTTGGGCTAGTTTCTTGAGAAGTAGATGAAGGTGCGAAAAACGCAAGAAGGGGGGAGGGGGTTGAATTGTGTTTTGACAAGTTAAAATTTTCTTCTAGATTTACAAATCTATCAGAGTCTATTTTGCAGCGGATGTGTCAAAACAACAATCAGTAAAATAGAGAGAGTAAGGAAGAGATGAACACACAAAATTTATACTGGTCCCCCTCACAAAACGAGAGTACTCCAGTCCCCTAGTACTTACAAGAGAGTTCACTATAATCACACAAGATTACACAATTGCTCAAGCACACAAGCAAGAGACTTCCAAATGCTCAAGCACACAAGCAAGAGACTTCCAATGCTCAAGCACACAAGCAAGAGACTTTCAATGCTCCAGATCACACAGTAGGAGACTTCACAACGCTCAAGCACACAAGCAAGAGACTTCTAAATGCTCAAGCACACAAGCAAGAGACTTCCAATTGCTCAAGCACGCAGGCAAGAGACTTCCAATTTGCTCAAGCAATAAAGCAAGAGACTAGCTTAATTTACACCTATAGACTAAACTCTATTACAAATGTAATCAAAACTTCTGAGTCTTGATTTTGGAATTCAAACAATTCAGAGTTGTAGTCTTGTGCATATATCTTCTATTAAGCTCTTGATCAGAACACTTCTTTGTGCAGTTGATAGAAGCTTTTGTGTTGAACGAATTCTTCTATCTTTTCTTCGTGTTTTGCACTGGTTCGTTTTCTGTAACGACAACGACCATTTTGTCCATTCAAATAGGTCTTCAATATATAGGCAGTTTGAATAGAGACGTTTGAAATGTGACTGTTGAAAGTACAGCAGTTTGCCTGGAAATTCATCTTTGTCTTTTTCCCATATTAGGCAAACAGCTTCTGCTTCTTTTTCCTCGAAGGTAGATGTTTGCACATACGAGGTAATATTGTACCGTTGTCTTCAACTCCCTTTTTGACTGAACCAGGTGACATTGATTTGCCTTTGCATTAGTCATCTCGTCGTATCTTTAAGCGTAATGGGAATATCTGAAGACATGGCCTTATCAGAGTTGTTATCCTTAAGATCATTGTAGCTTCTGAGAGCGTACTATGTTGCTTCTGATAAGCTCTTCTTGCTTCTAAGAGTCTTTGTCCTCTGAAAGGTTGTAAAGCGCTTCTTGGTGAACTCAGACCTTCTGAGTCATTCAGATGCTTGTATTCTATTCTTTGACCTCAGATTCTATCTTCTTTCTTTCTGCACACTCAAGTAAATTATTAGTGTTCTCCATCTTAGCAATAATACTTTATTGTCATCAAAACTTCATTAAGTTCATAGGGTTTGTTTGAGAAACCTTTCTTGTTCCAACATTAGAGTTGTTAATAACAAAGGTTTTATAAATCATCACATCTGGGAATCGCAATATTCCAAATTGTTTTGGACCAGCTAGTAGGACCAGTATTAGAGAAAAATTGATAAGCATCTTTCATGGTCAACTCACCCGAAGTAGTGTGATTCTAGATAAGAAAGTCCTCTTTATCTTCAAAGAAAATGGAAACTTGCTGAAGATGCGCTAAAATCTAGAGAAAGGTAGTCTGTATTTCCATGGGAATAAGCGATGTTCAAAAATAAAGTTTGAAACTCGAAAGATTAACTGATTATGAAGGCTTTGAGGGACATTGAACAAACTCAAAATCATTGGAACTACTCTTGTTGGATGATTGGCAATGGTAAAATATTTATTTAGGCACAAATGAGTAGTAAAATAAAAAATGAGTGAGTGAGAGTTTTAGCCCCTTTTGTTATTAAAAAAAAGAGCCAGTGTAGATGGTAATTATTTGAAAGAACCTTAATTAAAAAGTAATTACAATTTTATTTATTTACTATCTTTTTTTTTTTTTTTTTGTCTATTTAATGAGAGAGATAAATACAAATGGTAGACTAATAGATTTTTATTTTTTTAATAAGATTAAATTTTATTTAATAAGTGGATCTCACTAATGGTTTATGGATTCCACTTATGTTATATTTAAGTCTATCACTCTCATCTTAAATGGATAATGTAACGACCCTGATTTTTAACAAATAAATAACTTAAAAAAAGGACTTATTTCCTTAGAAAGTGACTAAATTTTAATTTTTATAAAAAAGAATAACTATCTGAGATTACAAGTGATAAATATCATAGACTCTAAGACTCATTACCAAGTATCACAACAAGAAATCAATTTTAATCGAAATTGAATTATTTTTAAGACTAACCTTGACAATATCATAACAATATATAATGATCAAATACAAAATTGCACACCAAAAAACAGAATATAATTAAAAGGAACATTCAAAAGAAAAGGGGAAAAGGAAGGAGGACAAGGTCCACTCGACTACTCTCATGGTTAACACTAACCTTATATGTGAACTCACTCACCCCTTACCTTAAGTTTTTGTAGAATTTCTATAAAGGTTGTTGTTGATGAATCTCTACCGTATGTCTTAGCTCTCCAAGTCCTATCCTGTCTCTATTATTATTTCCCTTCCTAATTAATATTTTCTATTTATAATGAATTAGTAATTAGGTTACTTTTTTTCTAAAAGAAAACATAGTCATAGCTAGGGCTGACAATGAACCGAACCAACTTGAAAATAGTCCGAGACTCGATTGGATAATTAACTCATTGAACTTGGTTCATGAACCAAATGAGTCGAACTTGAGTTGAAAATTAAGTTCGTTGAATAAATGAGTTGAACTTTAACTATATATAGTTCGACTCGTTTGGTTCATGAGCAATTCGATATATATAATAGTTAGCTTTTTTTGTACATGGGACCAAAAAAAGCTCTTAAAAAAGATAGTGTTATACACAATGTATTTGTTACTTTCATAGTGATTTAGTGAGTATCATATGTGTTAATATATATGTGGACAATTCAAGTCCACATTTCAATATTATCTGAATGAAAAACAATATAACACTACAACTTTATCATACAATATGAAAACATTGGTTATAGCATGGTTGATCTAAATATCAAACCACTATTTCATATATGATAATAAGTTTATACTAAGGCTGACAATGAACCAACCGAACTCGAAAATAGTTCGAGACTCGATTCGATAATTAACTCGTTGAACTTGGTCCATGCATCAAATGAGTCGAACTTGAGTTGAAAATTAAACTCGTTAAATAATTGAGTCGAGTCGAGCTTAAGCGAGTTCTACTCGACTCATTTCTAGCCCCAGTCATAACAAATTTGTTTCAACAATTTTTTTCTAAAAGATCTATTATTTTATTTTTTCCTTAAAAATCTCATCTTATTATTTCTCATGAAAATCTATTATTTTTGTTTCTTAGATTAAAAATACATCTATCAAAATAAATATTAACCAAATAATTCAAATCCAAATAAAATAAATAGTTCTAAATTTTGGGGTATTATTGATAACAAAATTAATTAAAACCTAAGACCACCATTAATTGTTAAGGGTTGCAACAGCTACAAGAGGAGTCTTTCTATGCATGGTTAAACCAAATGTTTCAGACATGTCCAAAGTTTCCAATCCTTCAACACCATTAGGTAATTCCCATTTAAATTGATGTACAAGGTTTGCTAACACAAGTTCATTGGCAGCCATAGCATAAACTATCCCTGGACAACCCCTTCTTCCCGCTCCAAATGGAATCAATTCGAAATCAGATCCATTAATTTTTATTGAATTATTCAAGAATCTCTCCGGCTTAAACTCTTCAGGTTGATCCCAATATGTGGGATCTCTTGCAATCGCCCAGGCATTTATAAGTACCCGTGTTCCGGCTTTGATATGGTAACCCTTTAGTTTGATATCTTGTCGGTTTTCTCGGGGGACTAGTATTGGAATTGGAGGATGTAATCGTAGTGTTTCTTTAATCACTGCTTGTAAGTATTTCATATTACCTAAATCATCTTCAGTTATGTTTGTCCTATCACCAACTACACTTTTTGTTTCTTCCTGCAATTTCTTCATGATATTTGGATGTCTTAAGAGTTCTGTCATTGCCCACTCTAGCAAGGTGGATATAGTGTCTGTACCAGCAGAAAACATGTCCTGAAGATAAACAATTTGATGGTCAATACAAGTAGCATAATCAAACTATAATTTTCATTGTACATGTAACATGATAACATGGAGTCCATGTTTTAAAAATCGGACAAGTGGAAAACCTCCAAATCATTGTTTAATTTGTTCGAACTTCAAAGGTTCAATCATGGTTCATCGAGCGACAAATAAAAAAATGCACAAGAAAAAAAAAGTTTGACTCAACTACAACCTTTTCAACTCTAATTCAATTAGAGTAAGCGCAAGATTATAATATTTTGGAACAAACTATCGGGCATCGAACTAGTCGATATAGTTACATAGTTCGCAATTCGCTTTAGTACGTGATACGAGTTCACATGCGCGGTTCGCAACTCTCGACTAATTAAATATGCTGGGAGTATGCATATGTGGTACGCTGTTTGAATTCGTGGTTGGTTTAAATATAATGTTTGGTACGTTATAAATAAAAAATATTAATTAACAAAACAATTTTTAATAAAATAAATAAACAAACATTTTTCTTAGCCCTAATTCTTCATATTTTTCTTTGGGAGAAAAAAAACCTTTTAACTTTAGCAAATTAAATAAGAAAAGAACTTTCTCTACACTTTACTAAAGAAACACAAAATCAAGCAAATTAAAAAAAGACCTTTCTTTATTTAAAATAATAATGTATTCTAAAAACTATGAAAAGTCATGTCTACTCTAGGAACAACCAAAGAAACACAAAATCAAGCAAATTCCACGCATTCATGTCTTTATTTATGTGAAAGTGATATCATACAATTTTTGATCATCCTCTCTACTGAAGAGTAAAAAATTCAAAAGCTTTTATTATAAATGTGTAGAAGATTTCTTTCATGCACTTGACTAGATTTTGATAGATGAGAAACTAAGAGGAAGATAAAGACTTAGATTTATTGATTAAAATAATTATAAATATAATTTTTATATTTAATTTATTATTTTCAATAATTATATAACTTACTGCTTCATGGACACATTTTCTAAACCCTCTCATATTGATTTTTAAACTTACAACAAAAAAACTCAAAAGCTTCCACTGAGGTGCACATACATGAGCCACACACACTAATTTTCTTTTCTTATTTCAGTGTTAAGGGATAGGGCTCAGCAATTAAAAAATATGACTGTAAATATAAAGTCTAACAAAAACTCTTCTGAACAATTCATCCTAAAGAAAAGTCATTAATCACCGAAGCTCAATGTTTTGATTACTTACACCATTTTTTTAAACCCAACCATTCTTATCTGATATGGTCAATTCTCACTTTTTTACCAATCAGTACGACCTAATTAGATGTCAATGCATCAAAAGTAAGCATTTCAAATTTTCTATAAACCAAAATTATTATTATTATTACTACTACTATTTTCTTAAAATATTTTAATAAACCTCATTATAGTTATCTGTCCAAAATATTTTGATGCATATCTTAAGCTACACAAATTAAGCAAATATTTTAGATTTATACTTACCAGTAACAAAGCCTTTATGACTGTTCTATCAATAGGAAAGCCAAGTGACTCTGTTCTTTGGATCCAAAGCAAAACATCAACAAAATCACCATGCTCTTCACAATCTAAACCCTCATTACCTCCTTTCTGACGGGTAATATGATCTTCAAGTACATCCTCCAAAAGATCATCAAACTTTTTAGCAAGTTTTTTTGCTCTTGAATAAAATCCAGAAACACTGGTCAACCAATCAAGCCAAGGAACATAGTCTCCAACAACAAAAGTACCAAGTAACTCAGTAAAATCCATCAACAACTTCTTAAATCCCTTTCTACTTTCACCTTCATACTTTCTTCCCAAAGCAACTCTACAAACTATATCATTGATAGTTGTGGAGAGTAACTCACTTATATCTACTGGTAATGAAATGGAAGAAGAATGCTTAATTTTCTCCATCATTAAACCAATTTCTTCCTCTCTTATGGCACGAAGAGATTGAACTCTTTTAGCACTAAGAAGATGTAAAACAGATATGCTTCTTATTTGTCTCCAATACTCTCCATATTCAGCTGTTGAAACATCTTTGCAATCATACAAAAGTATGTCATAAAGCTTAGTTTGAGGTCTATTTGCAAAGACACGATCATGAGTTTTCATTATTTCACTTGCTGCTTCAGGTGATGAGATTAAGAGGACCGGTACACTACCAAGATGGATTTGCATCAAAGGGCCATATTCTTTAGCTAGAGATTGAAATGTGCGGTGAGGGAATAGGCCAAGTTGATGGAGGTTTCCTATTATAGGGAGTTTTGGAGGAGAAGGAGGTGAGTTTTTGGTTTTTGTAGTATTGGAATACCATTTTATTAGGAAAAATAGGATGAGAAAGATTGAAGAGATTGTGAGTAGCATTGTGTTTGTAAGAAAAAACTAAGGCTGGTGGAGAGAGTCAAAGAGAGGTAGAAACTAGAAAGACTATAAAGTTATGTTGCTATTGCTTGATTGATACAAAGTACATTGTGATCTCCTATTTATAGGTAAAGGAGCAGCTACATAGTAAATGCATGATGACAAGTGTCAAGAGAAATGCATACAATATGACAAGTGGCAAAGAAACTACATGCAACCATACAAGTGTTAAAAGAATTACATGCAACCATACAAGTGGTAAAGGAAAACTACATGCAATAATACAAGTGTGATACATGCAATAAGCCAAATGTATCACATGCAACAAGTCAAGTGTATCACATGCAAAATCACTACAAGATAAACCAATTTATTGGTTGCCTTTAGCCCTCACTAAGTGGCAAAAACCGTAGGTAAGAAAGAAAAATTACCAACATACCAAGGGCCTTAATCCGTCTTAAAAACGGGAGCTGTTAACTTTACCAACGGCCTGGACGGCAATTAAGTTACCTATGTTTCTGCTGCAAAATAAAATCTTTTTTCAATTTTTTTCTTTTTATTATTATTTTTATTTTTATTTTATTTTTTGAATGGCGTTGTTGTTGTTGTTATTATTATTATTATTGTTGTTGTTTGATGAGGAGAATAATATTACTTTAGAACTCAATCAGCAACCTTCAACTTCTGATGCAGAGCGTTTGCCAAATCCTTCTTCTACTTATGATGTTAGCCTAGTGAGTATGGCTACAGAAACAAGTACCGATGAAATTTGAGACAATGAATTGACTAGGACTTTGCCGTCTTCAACTTTTTTGGGAAATCCTTTAACTAATCATTTAACACTATAAAAGCACATTTGAAAAATTCATAATAATTCTATTTCAAAAAAAGTCTAAATTAATTTTTTTGTAATTAAAATTTTATTGTTATTAGAAATATGTTTTCTCGTATATTTTTTATTTGGATATATAGTTGCTTTATCTCTACAAAACTCACTATTATAAAATTATTTCACTTTTGATTCATAAAAATAAAATTCTGAATACAAATAAAATAAATCAAAATAGTGACCATCTTACAAAATAGTGACCTCAAGGGGAAGCTTTTTTCATCAATAAACTTGCACCGCCGTAGGCCGTACTCAACGGGACATGCCACCTGATCACCTTTGTTAGGAAGACGTTTGATACAAGGAGTCAGTCGAACTCTTAGTCGAACCATCAGCTCTAATACCACGGTTTGGTGAAGAAGGTGCAATTGGAGGATCATCCACATCGACTTAGAGTAACAATACAATTGAATTGGATACCACATTTTTACCCAAAAACAAGACATTGAGTTTTTGTGCACTCTCACTTATAAAATGTTTAACCTTCACTTTTTTAAATAATAGAAGACTTAACTCACTTCACACTTGAACAGAAAGCAATATTGGCGTGCATAAATAGAAAATGATCCCCAAAGAGATCATTATATTCCGGTAACTTAGAGAAAAAAGTCAAAAATTGGTTATTTAATTATATGATTATTGTACTAAATTTATGTGAATAAATACTTATTTGTTGGGGTGTTTGTTTCAAGTTTATTAGATTTATTTTCATGAATGATTTTCTTCAGAATATAAAGCTTTTTATTTTTTATTTTAAGTATATAACCATCTGGACCTTAGTAATTCAGAATTCAACCATTAAATGAAAAATAAAGATGTTTGGGATTTTTACAAGAGAAGTTAATAGTTATAGTTACTTATGAATTTATTCTCTTCATAAGAAAAAAAATTTCCACCTTTTTTTGTGGGATTTTTTTATGAACATTTAAATGTATATTTACTATCCTTTTACAAGAAATCTATAAAGATATATTTAAGCTTAGGTGGCTTAAAATAGATCATGTCTCCATGAAATGCAATGAAGAACTAAAATGGATCACAAGACTTGGTAAAGGCAAAGGATGGAAGGCCCAGCTGCTCGGAAGTGCGGCTGCTGAAACAATTTACGCTTTGTGGAAATACAGGAATGATGTTTGTTTTTGGCAACATAGTTTACAATAAAAACATAAATGAAGATATTATCAACACCATAGTTTATAGAGGTTGGAGAAGTCCTAAGCTTAAGGGCATATTGCTCACTTGCTTATCTAGTTTAGTATTCTCTTTTAATTTTGTACAGGCTTATCTTTTTGAATTTATATAGTTGCCTATTTTTCAAAAAATAAAAAATCTATAAAGATATCTTGAAACAAACCTGTACTTAAATATAATTGATAGGAAGGCGAAGATTCCGAGCCAAAAAAATTGTCCCAAAATTACCTATATCTAATGAATGAGGAAGAAGAAACTAATGCATGAGGAAGAAGAATGCTTACAAGAGTAGCATGACAACTTATTATTTTTATCATTATTTGTACACTACAAAAAAAGCGCCATTTAGCCACGGTCAAAACCGTGGCTAAAAGTCACTTTGACCGTGCTAATATACTTTGGCACAAAAAATTTGAGGGTGGTTATTCCTGGCATTGCTAAATTTAGCCACGGCTAATTTTGGTTTTTGCCACGGCAATATAAAGCGTGGTAACAATTTTATAGCCACAGTCAAACCGTGGCAAAATAGGTGACAGGGGAATTTAAAAAATTGAGTTGGCTACGGTTTTAACCGTGGCTAAATAACATATTAAACATAGCCACCCTTTTAACTGTGGCTAATGTCATACCCCATTTTTTGACCGATCGTTTTTATGCGTCTTTTTACGACAAATTTTTTTTTCTTTGTTCGTTTCTGACGAAATTTCGGCAGAGAGGTATTTTAAAATACCTCATTTATTTGATTTTGCTTTTTAGTTTCCTTTTTATTATTTTTTATCTATTGCTTTATTTTTATTTGTGTTTTATTTATTTAATTTAATTTGATATGTATATTATTTTATTTTTATTACTATTTTCGTTTTTGTTTTTAGTCAGTATTTTTCAAAGAGGTCCAGATCAGATTTTTTTTGTCCAGGCCCAAAGGGGCAATTTTGTCCAAATTGGGAAATTCATCTGTCAAACCCTAAACATCTGACACAGTATTTATACTGTAATTATGACACTGTTCCCGAGGTCAGAATTTTTTTTCTCAGCCGCAGCTTTTGAATCCAAAAAATCAAAATCACAACAAAAAATCAAAATCCAGAAATTCAAACCATTTTGTCATCTGCTCATCATCCTCTAACAATCTTAACCCAGAAATACAACAATCTCATCATCAGCCAAAAATCATTCACCAAAAACAGAACCAAAAAGAATCAAAATTATAAACAAAAATAGATTCTTCATCTGTTCATCATTATCAACCCAGAGTCACGAAACACAGATCAAAAACCTTCAAACACCGAAACGAATTTCCCGGATCCAGATCGAAATCAATGAATCAAAACAAATCGAAAGCAAAATAAACATAGAGAAGAAGACGGATCGGACATAGAAGACGCAAAAAGGTTGAAAACCTTTTCCCCTTTTTAATTCCCTCTTCCCGTTGAGTTTTTTTTTTTTTGGCTTTGATTTCTGGACTTTTGATTCAAGTTTGTAATTGGTATTCATGCATATTTGGGTTTTCGTTTGGGTTTGAAACTGAGTTTTTTTTGAAAGAAAAATGAAAACAGAATGAGAGAGATGAGAGGAATGTTGGCCGCGGTGGCTGAGAAGAAAGAGGAAGAGATTTGTTTTTTTTAGGGTTTTCAGCTATTTATACTATATTCCGATCCTGTGTGCGCAGGTGCACATCCGTATGGTGCACCTGCGCGCCTGAAACCTCCTGATCGTGGTCTCACGCTTCAGATTTTTTTTTTCCCCTATTTAGATCAGGGCCGTCTGATCCATCAGACGGCCGAGATGGCTGCCTGCGTTTTTGTGTTTTTTGTTTGGGCAGAAAGGTTGTTTGGACTGGGCTTTGGACTGTTATTACTTTTTGTACCATTTTTATTTACTGGTTTATTTCTGCACCCCCCCTCTGTTTGTTTAATTTTACTTTAGCTTATGTAAATAAGTGATTATTTGAACAAGAGCTTATTTAGGCTCTCGAGTCAAATTTTTGCACTAACATTAAAGATCTCTTTGGATCATAAATTCTCAATTTATTTAAATAAGTTTTGTTGTGTTATAGCTTATGAAATAAGTGCTTCCGGCATAAAGCTATTTTTTTAGCTTAATTTAGCCTTGTGAAACATGATATGGAAGCTTGCTTTATTTTGTTACTAACTCACTAACATTTTATTTATACTTATTGTGCTTAATTTTGCTACTAACTCATTAACATTTTATTATGCTTAACTATTGTTGCTAATCCACTAACCTGATATTTATGCTTTTTGATTATCGCTATTAACCTACTAACTCAACAATATCACTTTTAATTATTGTCATTAACTTAATAATCCTCTTTAACCTAACACTTTCATATTATTCCATTGTTAAATAACTCACTTAATCTCAAATATTTATTTGTTGCTTTATCAATTAGTTAATCGTTTATTTTATTACGAGGACATTAGATTGTATTTTTAGGATTTGGTGTAAATTAAAATTGCATAGCATTACGTTGCATTCATTTCATATTTATTTTTCTCGCAAATACTTTAGAATGTGATTAGGATTAAATGTACAATATAAATGAAAAATCGCATCTCATGCATATTTATTTATCGCTTTCCGCAAAAGACGTTAGAATATTAGTTCCGAGGGAAAAGACACCGTTTTGATCAAAATATCATTACGGATCGTCTTCGCGCTTATTTCTGTTTATTACGACGCTTTTATCCTTTTAGCGCTACACTTTTAGTGATTTAGGACCCAATATTCCCATGAAAATAATTAGTGTTTTATTCTCAAAAAATGAGGTCAACACCTCTTCAAAAAAAAGTTAGTCGCTTTATTCTAAAAAATGAGGTCAAAACCTCTTTCAAAAATACGCGATAATTTAGCTTCAAATATCGAAAAACATCAAAACATTTTTATCACTCAAAACATTTTCTCAACAAACCTTGGATTTTAAACCAAGCGTTCGTATCTCATTTCATAATTAAATCTCAATCAATTTAACCATATAGACTTTCTTCACAAACTAACATCAATCAAACTCACATTTTCGCCATTTTTGGCTTTTGGTATTTTAAAACCATTTTCAAAACTTTAAAATCAAAACAAACAAATTTACTCGTCTTTTTACCCCGAACTACGGTGGTTTGATCCCTCGGGTACGTAGGCATGAGACTCGTCTCTCCGATCAATAAAATCAACAAAAAAACATTTTCCTACTTTATCATTCTTTAAGTTTTTTTTTTTTTAATTCCATACTTATACATTTTTACAAACAAATAGAATAAAGCGCATAGTTAGAAATAAAAACAAGAGGTTCCTATAGAATACTATAGATACTTAGGGTGCTAATACCTTCCCTTCGTATAACCAACCCCCGAACCTTGTTCTCTAAAAAATAGGGTTTTTTTTCGAACTTTTTCCCTTTCCCTCGGATAAATTAAAGATCGGTGGTGGAATATCAATTTGCGATTCGAAGTTAATTAATAACTCGATATCCAAAAATCACCGCGACAGAAATGGCGACTTCACTGGGGACAACCAAGCGGGTTGAACCTAACTTGTTTAAATACTACCTTCGCGCTTTTATTCTTTTAATTGTAAATATTTGTACATATATTGGGGAATGCTTTGAGTGGTGAGATAAGTCCCCCACCCGGACTTGAGGGAACTATAAGATAGGATAGTGGTATAATCATAATGTCTATCCGAGAGTAAGTTTCGGCCGTGGCATATGTGGTAACCACACTCAATTGAGGAACTTTGGAGGTAATAGTGCCAACATGAGTAGTCGTGTTTGACATTCTATCTTCAAGGAACCGACGATGTTGAGGACCTTTAGTTACACCAAACCCATCTTGGCCTCTTTAGGGCGTAGTGCGGTGGCTAATCGAGAGTAAGTCTCAGATTGGTTGATACGCGATACTACACTCAAATGAGACTTTTCTACGGATTTTGTTGGATCGGAAGTAGTTCCGTAACCCGATGATTTTCGGAGGAGGTCGAGGACTTTGAGAACTTTATAGAACCCGTGATGCAGGTACATATGAACCCTAGTACATACCAAGTGGGGGACTTCACCTTTAACTCCAACATTATACTTTAACCCCACCATGTTTTCCGCATCATGCATGCATGCACTCATTCATAAATTTTTACTCATCTAATATCGAAGGACTTAAGCTTTTTTTTTGTAAACGTTTGTAGATATGGATGTTGTAAGGAGAAACACTCAGAAATACAGTTTCAAAAAGCTAGACTTGTCGAGGTTGAAAGAGTTAGGATCGTTAGTGACTTTCCCGGAGGACTTCCGTAGAGATCATGGGAAACTGCTCGGTCTTCTCAAAGTGAATGTTGAAAAAGGAAGTTTGGAAACTTTGGTCCAATTTTATGATCCCCTCTACCATTGTTTTACCTTTCCGGATTACCAACTTGTCCCTACTCTTGAAGAATACTCTTATCTCATTGGTTTACCGATACCCGACAAAGTACCTTTTAGCGGCCTTGAACTCACTCCAAAACCCCTAACCATTGCAAAAACCCTCCATCTTGAAACCGCCGTCGTTAACACAAATCTCACATCTAAAGGAGGCCTCCTAGGCCTATCTACCGATTTCCTGTACCAACAAGCCTTTGCCTTTGCCGAAGTGGCGAGTAATGATGCATTTTACTCCATCCTAGCCCTACTCATATATGGCCTTGTACTCTTCCCAAATATTGACGATTTTGTCGATATTAATACCATCCAAATTTTCCTTACCAAGAACCCTGTCCCGACATTGTTAGCCGACACATACCATTCCATCCACGACCGAACCTTAGTCAAACGTGGAACTATCCGTTGTTGTGCACCGTTATTATACCAGTGGTTCGTTTCCCATCTACCTCAGACTCACTCTTTCAAAGTTAATCCTGAAAATCTTTCATGGCCTCATAGAATCATGTCCCTTACTCCATCCGATATAGTTTGGTACTATGCAGCTTGGGATGTCGGAGAAATTATCATTAGTTGTGGTGAATACTCCAATGTACCTCTTCTCGGTATGCATGGAGGAATTAGCTATAACCCTACCCTTGCCAGACGCCAGTTTGGATACCCAATGAGAACCAAGCCAAACAACCTTGCCTTAACTAGTGGATTCTATCGCAACAAAGAAGATTACTCGAATGAAAGGGAAAAATTTGTGCAAGCTTGGGGTTCTATTCGAAGACTCGATAGAAAACAGTTGAGGACAAAGTCAGACTCGGTAAATGAATCTTACACTCAATGGGTCATCAATAGAGCTACAAGTTTTGGAATGCCTTACCGGATGCCGAGGTTGTTATCCTCAACCATCCCACCGTCATCCTTACCTTTACCTTTTGATACCAAAGAAGAATTTCAAGAGCAATTGGCCGAGCTGACCCGTGAAAAAGATACTTGGAAAAGAAGATGTCAGGCAGCCGAACTTGAGAATGAAACACTAAGAGGAGAGTTAGAACAAAAGGACCATCTG
The DNA here is from genome assembly GCA_951799995.1 of Trifolium subterraneum. Lineage (NCBI taxonomy): Eukaryota > Viridiplantae > Streptophyta > Magnoliopsida > Fabales > Fabaceae > Trifolium > Trifolium subterraneum. The sequence continues at coordinate 29,756,848 of OX637464.1, read as the reverse complement.
ATATTTCTCCAAGGCCAACAAATTGTTGAGAAGAATGATTTACTCCAGCAAAAGGATGTTTTATTGAGACAAGATAGCAAGAGGAAGAAGAGGCAAGGGGATTTATTTTCCTCTGGCTTCGATTCACATTTTGACGGCTAGTCGGCTTCAGAAGTTCGGATTTAGTTCTTATTTTATGTTTTTATTTTGTTTGAAAAAACTGGTTGTAACCTTTGAATTATTAGTGCAATTTTCTTTTGTTATTATTTTTTTATTATTTATTTATTTTATTTCTTTCATGTAAAATGTTTACAAAATTATTGCCTCAAAGTCCTTCGAAAAAAAACTTCGCATATTTTAGCATAACATATATCATGCATCATACTGCATACATGAGTTTTCAAAACAGAGTCTCATATTCTTTTTCTCCCCCTCTCAGTTAAGGTGGCTCGGCGTATTCGGTACAAACCAACTCGTGTCTACAATACTCGGTTCAGGTTGAGAAACAAGATGGATAATTTTGAGGAAGAAAATCATATGCTCCGTGTACAGGTAACAACCATGCAAACAGAAATTGAGAAGTTGACTAGCATGGTGGCATCTTTGATGGCTACCCAGAATCAGGCGATAGCTTCGGTATCTCAGTCTAGCAGTACCTTTGTACCTCCTCCGGTCTCGTCCGCGCCTTTTAGTACTCCTCAGTATGTTGTGCCCGAAGGTCACCCGTGGGGCATGCCTGTTGGTTTTCTCGGAGAGGAGTCGCGCCCTATGGCATCTGAAATTCCTCATGTGCAGTCGACAGTTCCCATTCCTCAGCTTATCAATACACTTCCGCAGGTCGCAGCAACTATTTCCGCACCTTTGGTTCATACGATCCCACAAGCTCAGATGCCCATCTTTCATGCTGAAAGTGTGGGAGGTTATGACAGGATGGATGACTTACAGACCAAATATGACGAGATGCAGAAGGAAATGAGGGCTCTCAGAGGAAAGGATTTATTCGGGCAAGACGCGCATGAACTCTGCCTGGTTCCTGATGTCGTGGTCCCACATAAGTTTAAGGTCCCAGATTTTGAGAAATATAAGGGGAGCACCTGCCCCAAAGCTCACTTGATAATGTATGCTAGAAAGATGTCTACTCAGACCAGTAATGACAAGTTGTTGATACATTATTTTCAAGACAGTCTGACCGGTGCAGCTCTGAGATGGTACATGGACCTTGACAGGGCAAACGTCAGTTCCTTTAATGACTTAGCCAGTGCTTTTATTCGGCAGTATAATTACAACTCGTATCTGGCCCCTGATAGGGATGAGCTACGAGCATTGGCCCAAAAGGAGAGAGAATCTTTTAAGGAATATGCTCAGAGGTGGAGGGAGCTTGCTGCTCAGATTCGTCCTCCGGTAGAAGAGAAAGAATTGTGCAAGTTATTTTTGCATACTCTAAGTCCTTTCTTTTATGAGAAAATGGTGGGTATTGTGTCAAGAAGCTTCACCGAGATGGTAGAGATGGGAATGTGTCTAGAAGAGGGAGTCCGTCAGGGACGGCTGATAAAAGAAAATGCTCCAACTAGCGCTAATAAGAAATATGGCAACAGTTTTTCAAAGAAAAAAGAATCCGAGGTCGGCATGGTGGCCCAAGGAAGACCCCAGTCTAGATACCCAGCTTATCAACATGTCTCAGCCATCACACTTACATCTCAACCACAAATGACCCAAGCACCACCACCACAATATTCATACCCTTATCAACAACCATACCCACAACAGCCACAAATTCGACCACAAACTCCCCAACAACCCTACAATTATCCCAATCGCACCCAAAGAAATCCACCATTTGACCCTATACCCATGAAATATGCCGATCTACTCCCCGCCTTACTCGCCAAAAACTTTGTCCAAACGAGACCACCTCCACATGTGCCGGCAGTATTACCCACCTGGTACCGTAGTGACTTGACCTGTGCCTTCCATCAAGGGGCCCCAGGCCATGATGTGGAACGTTGCTACGCCCTCAAAAAAGCTGTTCAAGAGTTAATCCGAAATAAAGTGCTGTCTTTCAAGGATGAAAATCCTAATGTCCGAAACAATCCGCTGCCCAATCACGGGTCCTCCGTCCATTTCATCCAAGATTGCCAAGAAACAAGCACCATTCTCAGCGTAAAGGATGTCAAAACCCCATTGGTACCTATTCATAGTAAAATGTGCGAAGCAAAGTTGTTTAGCCATGATCATGAAACTTGTGAGAAATGTTTGAGGAATCCTCAAGGTTGTTCCCGAGTTCAGGAAGACATACAAAGGTTGATGGATAAGGGAGAATTGGTTGTCACAAAGAAGAGTGAGGATGTTTGCGTTATAGTTCCAGAATTCAATACCTCTGACCGTCTTGAGATGATTTATAATAGTGGAGAGCCCACAGTTACCCCGCTAGTGATCTGCTTGCCAGGGCCTATGCCATATACGTCCCTGAGAGCTGTGCCATATAGGTATGATGCCACCATGTTGCAGGATGGGGTGGAAATACCTATTCCTCCTTTGATATCCGTGGATAATATTGCAGATAGTAGCAAAATACTGAGGAGCGGGCGTATTCTTCCCGGAGTTGTTCAAGAAAAGACTGATAGTTCTGTTGAAAAAACACAAATTCCTGATACTAGTAGGACTAGTGAAAGAGTGTATGAAGACTCAGATGAAGTATTGAAAATGATCAAGAGAAGTGAGTATAAGATTGTGGATCAATTATTACAAACCCCTTCCAAGATTTCGATGTTATCACTCTTATTGAATTCCGATGCGCACAGAGAGGCACTAATGAAAGTCTTGGACCAAGCCTATGTCGACCATGACGTGACCTTGGGCCAATTTGGTAGCATAGTGGGGAATGTCATAGCTTGCAATAATTTAAGTTTCAGTGATGAGGAACTCCCTGAAAGAGGAAGAGGTCATAATCTAGCACTACACATCTCAGTGATTTGTAAAAATGATTCCATATCTAACGTGTTGGTAGACACCGGGTCGTCTTTGAATGTGATGTCTAAGATTACTTTGGACAAGCTCGCCTACCGTGGTGCGCTTTTGAGGCCAAGTGCAATAATCGTGAAAGCCTTCGATGGGTCGAGAAAATCAGTAATTGGGGAAATAGATTTACCTATCTTAGTTGGCCCTTATGAGTTCAAGATCACCTTTCAAGTCATGGATATTCGAGCATCTTACAGTTGTTTGTTAGGACGACCGTGGATTCACGAAGCTGGGGCAGTAACTTCCACGCTTCACCAAAAGCTGAAATTTATACGGGAGGGAAAATTGGTGATTGTGAACGGAGAGGAATCTTTATTGGTCAGTCATCTGTCAGGTTTTTCTTATATCGGTGCTGATATTGAAGATGGTACAGCCTTTCAAGGGCTTTCTATTGAGGAAAGAAGTTCAGAAAAGGCCAGAGCACCTATGAAAACTGCGAAGGATGCACAAAAGGTGATGCAAGGGGAAGAAGCTTTACATTGGGGACATCTATTACAGTTGGCAGAAGGCCAGAAAAAAGGAGGTTTGGGTTGCACTCCGTCCACGAAAAGAAGTAAGCCGGATGTGGTTTATAAACCCATCACAGATGTCTTTCTTGGTGCTGGATTTATCAATGCCCCTCCGGAAACTAATGCTATCATTGAGCATGAGGATGAGGAAGAGCCACCTTGTTTCGTGACTCCTGGAGGAACTTGCCGCAATTGGGTTACTGTTGATGTCCCTTCTGTCACACCTTTATCTAAGTAATATGTTTGTCTATTTTTGTTTTCTTTCAAAAAAAAATCCTTTTGTCCTGCCCCAGGCAAAAGTGAAACTCAAATAGGGCTTTGTTTAAAGCTTCAAGTATTTTAAAAAAAAAATATTTGTATATTGTCATTTTTCTTATCGTGACACTTTATTTTATTTATATTCTCATGAAAAATGGTAACACAAAAAAAACCAAAATATGTACACATCTTTTAGTTTCACCTTTTTTTTTTAGCTTTAATCAATTTCAGAAGTTTGCATTCACTATTGTTTATTGAAATCAATCATAAATCATATGCAGACTAAGCATCAATAAACCCGTTGAACACAATGATCCTATGCCCTCTCCCAACTTTGAGTTCCCTGTCTACGAGGCTGTAGAGGAGGAGGATGAAGAGATTCCAGATGAGATCAGACGATTGTTGGATCAAGAGAAAAGAACTATTCAGCCCCACAAAGAGGTTATAGAATTGATCAATCTGGGTAATGAAGAGGAGAAGAAAGAAATCAAGATTGGGGCATCCTTAGAAGCGTCTGTCAAAGAAAGGGTGATCGTTTTACTCAGAGAGTACGTTGACATCTTCGCCTGGTCATATCAGGATATGCCCGGTTTGGATCCTGAAATTGTGGAACATCATTTGCCTCTAAAGCCAGAATGTTCTCCGGTAAAGCAAAAATTAAGAAGAACCCATCCGGATATGGCTCTCAAGATCAAAGAGGAAGTACAAAAACAAATTGATGCTGGTTTTCTTATCACCTCAGAATATCCTCAGTGGTTGGCTAATATAGTACCGGTTCCAAAGAAGGATGGCAAAGTTAGAATGTGTGTTGATTACAGGGATTTGAACAGAGCTAGTCCGAAAGACGACTTCCCTTTGCCTCACATTGATGTGTTGGTCGATAACACAGCTAAATCCAAGGTTTTCTCCTTCATGGATGGTTTCTCCGGGTATAATCAGATCAAGATGGCAGTCGAAGATAGAGAGAAAACCGCTTTTATTACACCTTGGGGCACCTTCTGTTACAAAGTGATGCCTTTTGGTCTAACAAATGCGGGTGCTACTTATCAAAGGGGCATGACCACCCTTTTTCATGACATGATGCACAAAGAGATTGAGGTATACGTAGATGACATGATTGTTAAGTCGGGTACCGAGGAAGAACACGTGGAGTATTTATCAAAAATGTTTCAAAGATTGAGGAAATACCGTCTCCGTTTAAATCCCAACAAATGTACTTTCGGTGTTAGATCCGGAAAGCTTCTGGGTTTCATTGTTAGTCAAAAGGGTATTGAGGTAGATCCAGACAAAGTCAGGGCCATCAGAGAAATGCCAGCTCCACAAACAGAAAAACAAGTCAGAGGTTTCCTGGGCCGATTAAATTACATCTCTAGATTCATCTCCCATATGACTGCCACATGTGGGCCGATATTCAAGTTGCTTCGCAAAAATCAAGGGATTATTTGGACGGAGGACTGTCAGAAAGCTTTCGACAGTATCAAAGAGTATTTAATGGAACCTCCGATCCTTATCCCTCCAGTTGAAGGAAGACCGCTCATCATGTACTTGACCGTGCTGGAAGAATCCATGGGTTGTGTGCTGGGACAACAGGATGAAACCGGTAGGAAAGAGCACGCAATTTACTATTTGAGCAAGAAATTCACAGATTGTGAATCTCGATACTCCATGCTTGAGAAAACTTGTTGTGCTTTAGCATGGGCTGCCAAACGTCTCCGACATTATTTGATTAATCATACTACTTGGTTGATATCCAAAATGGATCCAATTAAGTACATTTTTGAGAAGGCAGCTCTAACCGGAAGAATTGCCCGTTGGCAGATGTTGCTATCTGAATACGATATTGAGTACCGTACCCAAAAGGCAATCAAGGGTAGTATTCTTGCAGACCATTTGGCTCACCAGCCAGTTGAAGATTACCAGCCTATCAAGTTTGATTTTCCAGATGAAGAGATCATGTATCTGAAGATGAAAGATTGCGATGAACCGGTGTTCGGCGAGGGACCAGATCCTGAATCCCAGTGGGGTTTGATATTTGATGGGGCCGTTAACCTCTACGGTAGTGGAATTGGGGCAATCATCGTTACCCCTAAAGGTGCCCACATTCCTTTTACCGCGAGATTACAGTTTGAATGCACTAACAATATTGCAGAATATGAGGCTTGCATTATGGGCATTGAAGAAGCTATTGACTTAAGGATCAAAAACATCAACATTTATGGAGACTCAGCTCTTGTGATTAATCAGATCAAAGGAGGGTGGGAGACTCGCCATGCTGGTTTGATTCCTTATAGAGATTATGCAAGACGGTTGTTGACTTTCTTCAATAAAGTTGAGCTACATCACATTCCTCGTGACGAGAATCAAATGGCCGATGCTTTAGCCACTCTATCCTCAATGTACCGAGTTAATCGCCGGAACGAGACACCAACCATCAGTATTCGGTGCCTTGAGAGACCAGCGTATGTGTTTGCGGCCGAAGAAGTGGTTGATAACAAGCCTTGGTTCTATGATATCAAGATGTTCCTTCAAAAGCAAGAATACCCCCCTGGGGCATCTAACAGAGACAGAAAGACTCTGAGAAGATTGGCCAGTAGTTTCTTCCTAAATGATGAGGTGTTATACAAAAGAAATTTTGATATGGTCCTGCTGCGGTGTGTGGACAAACATGAGGCTGATCTGTTGATGCATGAAGTACATGAAGGTTCATTCGGAACACACCCTAATGGACACACAATGGCCAAGAAAATGCTAAGAGCCGGCTACTATTGGTTGACAATGGAGTCTGATTGCTATAAACATGCCAGGAAATGCCATAAATGTCAGATTTATGCGGACAAGATGCATCTACCGCCATCTTCTCTAAATGTTCTCTCTTCTCCTTGGCCATTTTCCATGTGGGGTATCGATATGATTGGTCGGATTGAGCCGAAGGCTTCCAATGGACACCGTTTCATCTTAGTGGCCATTGATTACTTCACCAAGTGGGTTGAGGCAGCATCTTATGCCAATGTGACCAAACAGGTGGTCGTACGTTTTATCAAGAATCATATTATCTGCCGTTATGGTGTTCCTAACAAGATTATCACAGATAACGGGACGAATTTGAATAACAAAATGATGAAAGATCTGTGTGACGAGTTCAAGATTGAGCACCATAATTCATCTCCTTATCGACCTCAGATGAATGGCGCAGTTGAAGCTGCAAATAAAAACGTCAAGAAGATTGTGCAGAAAATGGTGGTCACTTACAAAGATTGGCATGAAATGTTACCTTTTGCCTTACATGGATACCGTACTTCAGTTCGTACTTCGACAGGGGCAACCCCTTTCTCTTTGGTATATGGCATGGAAGCAGTACTCCCCGTAGAAGTTGAAATCCCATCAATGAGAGTCTTAATGGAAACTGAGCTGGCTGAAGCTGAATGGTGCCAAAATAGATATGACCAACTGAATTTAATTGAGGAAAAACGTATGGCGGCCTTGTGTCATGGACAGTTATATCAAAGAAGAATGAAACAGGCTTTTGACAGGAAGGTTCGACCCCGTGAGTTCCGTGAAGGTGACCTTGTGCTCAAAAAGATTTTGTCCTTTCAGCCGGATTCAAGGGGCAAGTGGACACCTAATTATGAAGGCCCGTATGTTGTCAAAAGAGCCTTTTCTGGTGGTGCTATGACTCTCGCAACCATGGATGGTGATGAGCTCCCTCGTCCTGTAAATGCCGATGCAGTCAAGAAATACTTTGTCTAAAAAATAAAAGAACAGCTCGCTAAGTTGAAAACCCAAAAGGGCGGCTTAGGCAAAAATGAGCGTCTCGGTGGGCTGAAAACCTGAAAGGGCGGTCCAGGCAAAAATTAGAGACATAAACAGAAAATAATTATCCTGATAGGTCGAAAACCTGAAAAGGCGATCTATGCAAAAGTTAAGGAATAAGACAAATAACTGCATCGGACCAGGCATCACCTACTCAGAGCACCTCGATTGACAGAGTATTTTTGGCTTACAGCATTTTAGACTGCAAATTCAAAGTTGGCAGGGAGAATAGCGATCATTGTGTTTAATGTACCTTTCCCACATAATTACCATTTTTCATCTTTGTAATGATCTGTGGGGTTGTGCTTTTCGCCAATTACCATTCTATTAATCAAATTCGAGCCTGTGCCCTCTATTTGGAATTCAATTTTTATCTGCAATTTTGTTTTCCACTCTTTCAATTTAAAATACTTGAAGCAAAAAACTCAAAAATAATTTAAAGTTTTTAGTTGCTATCTTTTTTGAAAAAAACATAGATGACAAACATATCTCTTAGATTCACGAGTCATACAAGCATATATCAACATTGTTCCGAAAGCGGTCAGATTCAACGAAGCAAACGCAGTCATTGCTAAAAAAGGAGAGAAAGAAAAAAAATAAAAAGAAAAAGCTCGCTAAGTTGAAAACCCGGAAGGGCGGCTTAGGCAAAAATGAGCGTCCCGGTGGATTGAAAACCCGAAAGGGCGGTCCAGGCAAAAATTAGGGGCAAAACAAAAAAAGAAAAGAAATATATTCCCGATGGATTGAAAACCTGAAAGGGCGGTCCAGGCAAAAGTTAGGGATTTCAAAAAAAGAGAAGAAAAGCAAAAGCATGACTGCCGAAACAAGACCATGAGGAAATATTCGGTTTCAGAGTACAAAATGGCGACTTCTGCCATATCTCTGCCCGATGGGCTATATCCCAAGTGACAACTATTCTTACCGTGGACCAGCACACTATGCCGGGTTTTACCCCGAGGATCTGATTTATTTCACCTGTAACAATACTGTCCCCAGTGGAGACCTATTGAGTGGTTGTACGGATACGTCGGCCCAATGCTCATCTTCCCTGATCAAATCTTTTGTCTCATCCAGTCATGTACAAATATCATTCAATCATACAAATACAATCATTCACATGTATATACATACAATCAATTACATATCCGTAATATACATTCACACTTACACACAATCACACATACACATTCATATATACATACAACCATTCACATATTCCTACATACATTCAATCATACATACATACATACATACATACAATCATTCACATATTCATACATACATTCATATTCACATGCACCATGCAAATAAAATCATTTCATACATACTGCATTGACCATCGTGTGTCTTGTTTCAATACATCACAAAAGAGTCATCCCCAGTGTATCTGGTCCAGAGATGTCTCTATCAATCATAAATCACACAAAAAGAGTCATCCCCAGTGTATCTGGTCCAGAGATGTCTCCATCATTCATATTCAAAGTAGCAAATTTTGCAAACAATCAACTGCAAACTTGTGGTTAATTTCCCCAAAAGAAGTCATTTCCAGTGCGTCTGGTTCCAAACAAATACATATTCTTGTCATGTCTCGCTCTCCCACAAGCAGACAATTTATTTTCTTGGTGTGTCCTTACCATCTCACAATGCTGGTAGACACTACCTTTACTTGTCCTTACAATCCCACAATGTTGGTGGACACTGCCTTTACTTATGTCCGTACACAGGACTTTATCTGCTTCTGTCCGCACACAGGACTTTACTGCTTTCAGTCTTTATTTCTGTCCGTACACAGGACTTTACTGCTTTCAGTCTTTACTTCTGTCCGCACACAGGACTTTATCTGTTTATGTCCGCACACAGGACTTTACTGCTTTCTGTCTTTACTTCTGTCCGTACACAGGACTTTACTGTTTTCTGTCCGCACACAGGACTTTATCGCTTTCTTTCTTCATTACCCCTGTCAAATAATCTTCATTACATTCATACACTTTGTGAATATAGCACTCATAAACATAGCACTCATAAGCATTACATTCATAACATCATATCATAGCATTTTATAGTTCAATCCGGTCAAAAATGGTATACTCTGTATTTAAGTCTCTTCCATCATCGAACCAAAAACAAAAATATCATCAAAAAATCTTTTTCTTTTTATCTTCGATGGAAGAAACTTAAATAGGGGCATCTGTCATACCCCATTTTTTGACCGATCGTTTTTATGCGTCTTTTTACGACAAATTTTTTTTTCTTTGTTCGTTTCTGACGAAATTTCGGCAGAGAGGTATTTTAAAATACCTCATTTATTTGATTTTGCTTTTTAGTTTCCTTTTTATTATTTTTTATCTATTGCTTTATTTTTATTTGTGTTTTATTTATTTAATTTAATTTGATATGTATATTATTTTATTTTTATTACTATTTTCGTTTTTGTTTTTAGTCAGTATTTTTCAAAGAGGTCCAGATCAGATTTTTTTTGTCCAGGCCCAAAGGGGCAATTTTGTCCAAATTGGGAAATTCATCTGTCAAACCCTAAACATCTGACACAGTATTTATACTGTAATTATGACACTGTTCCCGAGGTCAGAATTTTTTTTCTCAGCCGCAGCTTTTGAATCCAAAAAATCAAAATCACAACAAAAAATCAAAATCCAGAAATTCAAACCATTTTGTCATCTGCTCATCATCCTCTAACAATCTTAACCCAGAAATACAACAATCTCATCATCAGCCAAAAATCATTCACCAAAAACAGAACCAAAAAGAATCAAAATTATAAACAAAAATAGATTCTTCATCTGTTCATCATTATCAACCCAGAGTCACGAAACACAGATCAAAAACCTTCAAACACCGAAACGAATTTCCCGGATCCAGATCGAAATCAATGAATCAAAACAAATCGAAAGCAAAATAAACATAGAGAAGAAGACGGATCGGACATAGAAGACGCAAAAAGGTTGAAAACCTTTTCCCCTTTTTAATTCCCTCTTCCCGTTGAGTTTTTTTTTTTTGGCTTTGATTTCTGGACTTTTGATTCAAGTTTGTAATTGGTATTCATGCATATTTGGGTTTTCGTTTGGGTTTGAAACTGAGTTTTTTTTGAAAGAAAAATGAAAACAGAATGAGAGAGATGAGAGGAATGTTGGCCGCGGTGGCTGAGAAGAAAGAGGAAGAGATTTGTTTTTTTTAGGGTTTTCAGCTATTTATACTATATTCCGATCCTGTGTGCGCAGGTGCACATCCGTATGGTGCACCTGCGCGCCTGAAACCTCCTGATCGTGGTCTCACGCTTCAGATTTTTTTTTTCCCCTATTTAGATCAGGGCCGTCTGATCCATCAGACGGCCGAGATGGCTGCCTGCGTTTTTGTGTTTTTTGTTTGGGCAGAAAGGTTGTTTGGACTGGGCTTTGGACTGTTATTACTTTTTGTACCATTTTTATTTACTGGTTTATTTCTGCACCCCCCCTCTGTTTGTTTAATTTTACTTTAGCTTATGTAAATAAGTGATTATTTGAACAAGAGCTTATTTAGGCTCTCGAGTCAAATTTTTGCACTAACATTAAAGATCTCTTTGGATCATAAATTCTCAATTTATTTAAATAAGTTTTGTTGTGTTATAGCTTATGAAATAAGTGCTTCCGGCATAAAGCTATTTTTTTAGCTTAATTTAGCCTTGTGAAACATGATATGGAAGCTTGCTTTATTTTGTTACTAACTCACTAACATTTTATTTATACTTATTGTGCTTAATTTTGCTACTAACTCATTAACATTTTATTATGCTTAACTATTGTTGCTAATCCACTAACCTGATATTTATGCTTTTTGATTATCGCTATTAACCTACTAACTCAACAATATCACTTTTAATTATTGTCATTAACTTAATAATCCTCTTTAACCTAACACTTTCATATTATTCCATTGTTAAATAACTCACTTAATCTCAAATATTTATTTGTTGCTTTATCAATTAGTTAATCGTTTATTTTATTACGAGGACATTAGATTGTATTTTTAGGATTTGGTGTAAATTAAAATTGCATAGCATTACGTTGCATTCATTTCATATTTATTTTTCTCGCAAATACTTTAGAATGTGATTAGGATTAAATGTACAATATAAATGAAAAATCGCATCTCATGCATATTTATTTATCGCTTTCCGCAAAAGACGTTAGAATATTAGTTCCGAGGGAAAAGACACCGTTTTGATCAAAATATCATTACGGATCGTCTTCGCGCTTATTTCTGTTTATTACGACGCTTTTATCCTTTTAGCGCTACACTTTTAGTGATTTAGGACCCAATATTCCCATGAAAATAATTAGTGTTTTATTCTCAAAAAATGAGTTCAACACCTCTTCAAAAAAAAGTTAGTCGCTTTATTCTAAAAAATGAGGTCAAAACCTCTTTCAAAAATACGCGATAATTTAGCTTCAAATATCGAAAAACATCAAAACATTTTTATCACTCAAAACATTTTCTCAACAAACCTTGGATTTTAAACCAAGCGTTCGTATCTCATTTCATAATTAAATCTCAATCAATTTAACCATATAGACTTTCTTCACAAACTAACATCAATCAAACTCACATTTTCGCCATTTTTGGCTTTTGGTATTTTAAAACCATTTTCAAAACTTTAAAATCAAAACAAACAAATTTACTCGTCTTTTTACCCCGAACTACGGTGGTTTGATCCCTCGGGTACGTAGGCATGAGACTCGTCTCTCCGATCAATAAAATCAACAAAAAAACATTTTCCTACTTTATCATTCTTTAAGTTTTTTTTTTTTTTTAATTCCATACTTATACATTTTTACAAACAAATAGAATAAAGCGCATAGTTAGAAATAAAAACAAGAGGTTCCTATAGAATACTATAGATACTTAGGGTGCTAATACCTTCCCTTCGTATAACCAACCCCCGAACCTTGTTCTCTAAAAAATAGGGTTTTTTTTCGAACTTTTTCCCTTTCCCTCGGATAAATTAAAGATCGGTGGTGGAATATCAATTTGCGATTCGAAGTTAATTAATAACTCGATATCCAAAAATCACCGCGACAGCTAACAATGTTTTTTTTTTTTTTGAAGTTGCTTTTCTTTTATTTTATTTTTTCTGATAAAGAATAAAGAAGCATTTGTCAGGTATTATACTTTAGAATTAAGCTAAGAAAGAAAAAGGCCTAATCACCATGCTACTTTGAGCCATTTGAAACTCCTTATAAAGTATAAAAAACTCATGTTTGTATCCAAAGGAAATTGGTCAAATTCACTTACATATATATATCCAAAGGAAATTCACTTACAAAAAACAGATTAGATTAGTGAAGATAAACATAAATCAGTTACCTCGTGCTTGTAATTTTAAAAGAAAATGCCTCTGACAGGGAATACTCTTCAGCAACCTGCAGTTCGAAATAGATAGTTAGCACGCACAAAGAGACATGTTCCCAAAAAGATCTCCATGAAGTCTGTGGAAGGTCTTTTCTTTGCCTGAGATTTCAGAAATTGGAAAAAATCATAATATACCAGGCAATAGATATGTCGGCATATCGATAATGAATACTCGAAGATACTAGTAGCTATATTGCAATAAAGGTGAATTACTTTTTATGAGTTTGTGAGAAGTTATATCTATCTGCAGCCACTAGTTAATAACAATATTACAAGAACCTTAATAAATCTGAATAGATCAAACAAGAAATCATATTAATAGATAGTGCTAGCAAATTTAAAGGTAACAAGAACTAGCAAGCGAACATAGTTTCATAAAATAAAGAGTCAAAGAATTGGAAAAAGTTTTATATGAATTGAAATGGGGCATATGATAAGTATATATGCAAACCTCAGTGTAGTTATTCTTCGTTGACATCGTCTCACACTAGCTGTAGTTCTTCAATGTTCCCCACATTTTGCTCGCAAAAAGGTATATCTTCCATTATTGTTTGTTCAGAATCCATTAAGTTCACTTCCCCCATATCATATATGTCTCTAGGCTTCATATGACAAACACAAGACCAACCTTGATCAACTGGATTATCAACATAATATACCATTCTAGCATCAGTTGCAAGGATGAATGGTTCATCTACTTCATTCAAACCAATGTGTATCAAGTGAGAAAACTTTACGCTTGTAATCCCAAATTGGTCTATTTTGATTCCCTTGTTAAGTTTAGTGTCTACCCAAATACATTTGAATAATACAACCCTTAACTTACCAAAGTAATCAAGTTCTATGATGTCAACCAATTTCCCATAATACATGACATTACTTGAATTCTGAATAGGATCCCTGCCAGCTGAAAACTTCTGAGTAATGGCACACATAACAACACCGTTATTTTGGTTTTTCAATCCTTGCTCCTTATTCTCTGTGCGAAACTTGAATCCAAGAATATTATATCCATGAAACCTCAACGGCGGAATCCATCTCTTGGTAGGGCCCATTGACTTGCCACACCCCACTTCTCCCATCAACCATCTGACACCACTCAATTATTTTTGGGTTTAATTACACTTTTAGTCCCTTATCTTTAGTTTAGGTTTCAATTTGGTCCCTTATCTTTTAAATATTTCAGGTTGGTCCCTTTTCTTTTTTGCAGGTTTCAAATTGGTCCATTCCATCAAATTTTTCACTATTACCGTTAAATTTGGACACGTGGCAAACTAATTTGGACACGTGGCACACTTGGACATATGACACGTGTCCAAATTTAACGGTAATAGTGAAAAATTTGACGGGAGGGACCAACTTGAAACCTGTAGAAAAGATAACGGACCAACTTGAAACCTAAAATAAAGATAAGGGACCAAAAGTGTAATTAAGCCCAAAAATAATTGAGTGGTGTCAGATGGTTGATGGGAGAAGTGGGGTGTGGCAAATCAATGGGCCCTACCAAGAGATGTTTCAGATCATTCCCAGATTGTTTGGAGATATTCTTCTCAATTATGAGACCCAAAACTGTTTAGATTTAATAATTTTTGGATTGAACACCATGATTTAAGTGTAGTCATTGAACAAAGTTGGCAACAAGTCAATCAGACATGGATGAACCTTATGATTAAAGAGAAGCTGAAGGTTCTTAAGGTAAATTTAAAGGTGTGGAACAAAGAGGTGTTCTGAAACATAAATCGAAGGATTAGTTGAGGAGATTAAGGATTATGATTTGAAGGTCGACGATGGTCCCCTTTCTCTTGGAGATGTTCTGGCCCGTAGGAAATGACTCTCTGGTCTATCAGGGTTGTTGAGGGTTAAGGAATTACAGTTGATCCAGCGATCTATATCATGGTGGCTAAAGCAGGGGGTGCAAATATGAGTTATTTTCATGGCAGCGTGAAAGGAAGATGTAGAAAAAACTCTATCCTTGCTCTTTGTGTGGGTGATACTTGGGTGGAGAGTGTTTCAGAAATATGTACTAAGATTGTCGACTATTTTACGACACACTTCTCTGAATCGGTGAATAAACGACCTACTTTAGATGGTATTGTGTTTCGGAGTGTTGATCCGATTGACGTTCTTGCTCTGACCGTCCCGTTTACTGCAACTGGGATTGTGGAGGTTGTGTTGAGTGTTGATGGAGATAAGAGCCTCGGTCCTGATGGTTTTAATTTTACCTTCTTTAAGAAATTTTGGGGTCTTCTAAAGGGTGAAGTCAAGGTCTTTTCCTCGTATTTTATCACCTTATACCTAAGGGGAGACATTTAGTGGATGGGGTTGTGGAAGTTAATGAGATCGTTGACCTAGCAAAAAAATCGAGGAAAGAATGTCTTATTTTTAAAGTGGATTTTGAGAATGCATGTGACTCTGTTCGCTGGAGCTTCTTGGATTATATGATGATTAGGTTCGGATTTGGTGGTCAGTGTCGCAACTGGATTAAAGCTTGTGTTTTTAGTGGAAATCTCTTTATGTTGGTTAACGGCAGTCCAACAGAGGAGATTAATATTCAAAGAGGGTTAAAACAAGGGGATCCGCTAGCCCCCTTTATGTTTCTTTTGGTAGTTGAGGGTTTAAGTGGGGTTATCAGAAGTGCAAAGGAGCGAAATATGTTCACAGGGTTCAAAGTTGGTAATACAGGCCTATATGTCTCTCATCTTCAGTATGCAGATGATACCCTGTTTATTGGAGAAGCTTCGATGGAAAATATCTGGTCTCTAAACGCTATTCTGCGTAGTTTTGAGCTTGTATCAGACCTTAAGGTTAATTTTTATAAGAGTAGTATCATGGGTGTTAACGTTAGTTCAGAGTTTTTGGGGGTGGCTGAGAAATTTCTTCATTGTAAAATCGAGTATATTCCTTTTATTTATCTTGGGTTACCTGTTGGGGTAAATCATCGGAAGGAAGTAACCTGGCAGCCTCTTTTGGATATCTTAGCTAATTGACTAGGAGTTTGGAGCAATAAGTATGTGATTCTTGGAGGTAGAGTGGTCTTGTTGAATTCAGTTCTTAATTCGATCCATATTTTCTATCTCTCTTTCATGAAAATGCCTCTCAGTTTGGAAAAAGATAGTTCAAATTCAATGAAACTTCTTGTGCGGGGACCTAAGGGTTCTAGAAAGATTGATGGGGTTAGCTGGAGCAAAGTATGTAAGTCAAAGAATGATGGAGGGTTGGGGGTCAGAGATCTTCGAGTCATAAACCTAGTGTTGCTTGGTAAATGGTGATGGGCCTCTGGAGAGATATGATTTTGGCGAGATATGGCTCTTTATTTCCGTCCCCTCATCTTGGAGGGAGACTTAAGGATCTCACGAGGGTTTCTTGCTGGTGGAGGAACGTGTCTTTACTAGGTTTCCTGAGGATGCTATCTCGGACTGGTTTTTAGAGGTAGTATCTAAAAAGATTGATAATTGTCACATGACTTCCTTTTGGTTTACCCTTGGCTAGGGGGAACCCCGTTGAGGACTAAGTTTTAAAGACTTTTTCTAGTTTCAACATAGAGTACTAGCATGGTGAGGGAGATGGGTAGTTGGGTTGAAGGTCAATGGCTTTGTGACTTGAAGTGGAGAAGAGATCTTTTTGTCTAGGATCTTAATCTCTTGGAAAGTCTCAATGAAATTCTGGACCGCTCAACAATCTCTACAACAGATGATTCTTGGTATTGGAAGCATGACGGAAGTGGTTACTATTCAGTTAAGTCGACATTTTTGGCGCTTAGTCGCTCCACAACTAATGAGGTGATCTTATCTGTAGAGGAACAAAGGTTACTTCCAAAAGTGTGGAAAACTTGGGCCCCTTCAAAAGTGGCAGTCTTTTCTTGGCAGCTTCTGCAGGACAGGTCACCGACTCGTCAAAATCTCTGGCATTGGGGCGTTATTGGGGATGTTAGTGCTTCTATGTGTGTGTTATGTGGTTCAGGGCCTGAATCAGATGATCACTTATTCGATTCTTGCAACCAAATCTCACCAATATATTATAGTATTCTACGATGGTTAGGTGTGGAGCTTGTGCCTTCTCTTGGTCGTTTAGAGTTTTTTTAGGCTTTTTTTTGGCATGGGCGTTGGTAGAAAAGATTGATTAGCGTGGTTGTTAATTTGACATAAGCACAATATTATCTCCTTTTTTCGTTACAAATATTATCTTCTTTTTCAAAACAACAAACTATATATATTGAAACACTTCAATTGGAGAGCAAATAGTGCCCGGATAATATAGATATGCTACAATTTCACAACTCTTGAAGGTAAATAAGGCGAAACAGAGAGATTAGAGTTCAAATCTTAATACACGCACTTATTTACTTTGAAGATGTGGAATTTTAGCTACTATAGTACTTGACAAAAAAAAGCAAAAATAGAAAACAACCACACCCACCCTATATCCAAAAACATGTTCCCCTCCCATATTTCCCTAATTTACTTATTATTAAGGGTTGCAACAGCTACAAGAGGAGTCTTTCTATGCATGGTTAAACCAAATGTTTCAGACATATCCAAAGTTTCCAATCCTTCAACACCATCAGGTAATTCCCATTTAAATTGATGTACAAGGTTTGCTAACACGAGTTCATTGGCAGCCATAGCATAAACTATCCCTGGACAACCCCTTCTTCCTGCTCCAAATGGAATCAATTCAAAATCATTTCCTTTAATATCTATTGAATTATTCAAGAATCTCTCCGGCTTGAACTCTTCGGGTTGATCCCAATATGTGGGATCTCTTGCAATGGCCCAAGCATTTATAATTACTCGTGTTCCGGCTTTGATATGGTAACCCTTTAATTTGATATCTTGTCGGTTTTCTCGGGGGACTAGTAATGGGATTGGTGGATGTAATCGTAGTGTTTCTTTAATCACTGCTTGTAAGTATTTCATATTACCCAAATCATCTTCAGTTATGTTTGTTCTATCACCAGCTACACTTTTTGTTTCTTCTTGCAATTTCTTCATAATATTTGGATGTCTTAAGAGTTCTGTCATTGCCCACTCTAACAAGGTGGATATAGTGTCTGTACCAGCAGAAAACATGTCCTAAAAATAAACAATTTGATGGTCAATACAAGTAGCATAATCAAACTATAATATTCATGGTACATATAACCTAATAATATGCAGTCCATGTTGGACTAGTGGAACATGGTTTAATTTTTTCGAAGGTTCAATCATGGTTCATCATGCGACAAATAAAAAAATGCAAAATGAAAAAAGGTTGACCCAATTACAACCTAGTCAACTCTAGTTCTATTAGATTAAGCCCAGATTACAATATAATTTGGTATATATATATATATATATAGATTATACAGTATATATTAATAATTTATTGAATCTATTGAATTTGATCACAATCTCAACCTCAATGATCCTTTATTAGGATTTTACGACACATTGTTTCAAAAATAATAGGAATAATATATCAATCATTAGTTGATTTAATGGTTATTGGCGGCTTGGCGCTGAACTTGGTATGGATGACTCGGTTCTATTTATTAGTTGATTTAATAGTATTTATTTTATTTTTGTTTTCACCACCAGGTTAATCTGATTCGAGAGTCAATTCTAGCATTAAGTGGTTTCAGCCTCCTCTCGATCGTAGTTACGGGGGATTTAACCGTGGTCCTCGCTACCAAGACAAGCCTTTATTTTTTTTTATTGACAAGACAAAAAATTAAGTGGTCAATTCATTAATTACTACCTTTAGTCCAAAAAAAAAAATCATCACTACTTTTCCTTCAAAAATCTACTAAGTTCATTTAAAATAATAATGTATTCTAAAAACTACGAAAAGTCACGTCTACTCTACGTCTACTCTATTTCTTTAAATATAGTAGGCCAATACTTTTTTATAGGCCTATTTAGCTAAAAAGGTCAGACTTCAGGCCAATAAAAAAGCCTATTAAGCCTATTAGGCTAGCCTATTTATGTAAATATAAATAATATTTTTACACCTATTGTTATTATATATTAAAATTTCTTCTTTGATTAAATTATAAATCTATTAACTTTTTCAATAATTCAAGTTTATTAATCCACATTAATTTTTCACATGTATAAATGTATTGTTATAAACTAAAATCGAAATATGATGTCCTATATAGTCAAATTCTCCAAAATATCATGTTAAATATCAAAAGGAAGTTTAATCTCATTGATTTATTTCTTCATTAGTATATTTAAAATTAAATATAATTATTTATTTAAATATGTTTATGTGAAATAGGCTTTTAAACAGACTGATAGGCTATGTCAGGCTTTCAAAAGGCTAGACTCCGGCTTAAAAATAAGCCTATGATAGGCCACAGGTCAGGCTCAAGCCTTTAATTTTTTGACAGGTCAGGCTCAAACTTGGCAAAGCCTAGCTCGGCCTAGCCTATTTCCACCTCTAGTCACATACACCATTTTTTTTTAAACCCAACCATGTTTTTCTGATATGGTCGGTTTTCGCAAACCAATTCGTGAGATACCAACCTAGTTGGATGTCAATGCATCAAAAGTAAACACTTCTAATTTTTATCATTATTATTATTATTATTTTCTCAAAATATTGCAATAAACCTCTTTATAGTGAAATATAATTAGATATCTCTTTAAAACATTTTGATGCATATCTTAAGCTACACAAAGGAAATATTTTAGATTTATACTCACCAGTAACAAAGCCTTTATGACTGTTCTGTCAATAGGAAAGCCAAGTGACTCTGTCCTTTGGATCCAAAGCAAAACATCAACAAAATCACCATGCTCATCACTATCTAAACCATCCTCACCTCCTTTCTGACGAGTAATATGATCTTCAACTACATCCTCCAAAAGATCATCAAGCTTTTTAGCAACTTTTCTTGCTCGTGAATAAAATCCAGAAACATGTGTCAACCAATCAAGCCACGGAACATAATCTCCAACAACAAAAGTACCAAGTAATTCAGTAAAATCCATCAACAACTTCTTAAATCCTTTTCTACTTTCACCCTCATACTTTTTCCCCAAAGCAACTCTACAAACTATATCATTGATAGTTGTGGAGAGTAACTCACTTATATCCACTTGTAATGAAATGGAAGAAGAATGTTTTATTTTCTCCATCATTAAACCAATTTCTTCTTCTCTGACGGCGCGAAGGGATTGAACTCTTTTAGCACTAAGAAGATGTAAAACGGATATGCTTCTTATTTGTCTCCAATACTCTCCATATTCAGCTGTTGAAACATCTTTGCAATCATACAAAAGTATGTCATAAAGCTTAGTTTGAGGTCTATTTGCAAAGACACGATCATGAGTTTTCATTATTTCACTTGCTGCTTCAGGTGATGAGATTAAGAGGACCGGTACACTACCAAGATGGATTTGCATCAAAGGGCCATATTCTTTAGCTAGAGATTGAAATGTGCGGTGAGGGAATAGGCCAAGTTGATGGAGGTTTCCTATTATAGGGAGTTTTGGAGGAGAAGGAGGTGAGTTTGTGGTTTTTGTAGAATTGGAATACCATTTTATTAGCAAAAATAGGATGAGAAAGATTGAATAGATTATGAGTAGCATTGTGATCTCTTTAAATTTTCCTTCCAATTGTAGTAAAGGCATGCATGGTGCATTACATTATATAGTCAAAACAAATTGAATTCCTATGTCTCGCGACCTTAGCTCAGTTGGCAAGGACATTACATTATATATGTAAGGAATAGAGGTTCGAACCACTTATCCACCTTAATGGTGAAATTTCTGGTCATTAGACTACTTGACAAAAAAACAAAGAAGTTGAATTCATATTAATCTAATAGTTGACGCATTCAAGCATCAGAGACGTTCACAGTTGTCTGATCTTAATCAAATGGTCTAGAAAAATGTATAGATTTTAAATTTTAATTTATACATAAAATACTAAATTTAAATTGTTTTATCTTGATCAAACTGCTATTAATGACCAACTGCATGTAGGCGAAACTGTTTTCACTACACTACACTAGAGTGATCTATAGTCAAATCATTTTAACACAATAAATATTATAACCGTCAGATGTAAAATCAATGGATGAAATTGATTACTCGTTGCATTATTTGTTTATTGCAGCAAATTCTGATCCATAAAAAAGTATAGAGTCATGTGGGCATGTGGATAATTTTTTTTTCTTACGAGATCTATGTCGGCTTGGGTCACTCTTGTTTTTTAAACAAAAGATAAATGGATAAAACAATCAAAAGGGACAATTTTTGCTAAATTCAACCAAGGAATACCAATCACAAACAAACTGATGTAAGCAATGGACAATGTCTTAGTTGCATGATTTAAACTATATAATTTTAAATTCTATTTGAAAAAAGTCACTCCGCATGGTTGGAATTAATCTTGATTTAAAATGACCTAAGAGTTGGAATTAATCTTGATTTAAAATGACCTAGAGATATCACGAATCTTAGAAAGAAAAAAGTAGATCATACATGTTTCACTTTGTCTCATAGGGCGGCGCAAATATTATAAACTCATCATAAGAGGAAAACTAGAATAAATAATCAGATGCAACGTAAAAGCAACGTAACCAAGACAGGTGATAAAAATATTTTATTTTAATGGAATTGAAGTTTCATTTTTAGTAAGAATAAAGGTCGGTTTGAAACCGTTTTTAAATGTATTTTTTTAGTTTTCAAAAATTAAAAAATAAAAAACGTGTTTGGGAACCCTCTTTTTAAAAATTGTTTCGAATTTTGTTGTGTTAAAAACTGAAAGACAGGAACATGGTTTTGCTATTTAAAAACTATTTTTAAAATCTACTTTATAAAATACATTTTAAAAACTAAAAAACAAAATTGTTTCAAACAGACCCTAATTATTGGTCATGTTGTATTTACTTCAAAGTCAAACGTTGGATTAATGGGTCCTATTTATCTTGAACCAGAGGTTAAAACAAAAATAAATATAACTTAGTCTTTGAATTTATCAAAATGGCTAAGACATCCTTCAATTTGTGAAAGTTATATCAAATTAGTTTCTCTCTCAATTAACAGCATCCGTGAGTTATGAGTTATCATTATTAGAAACACATTGGGCCACTATCTTGCAGGCTTCCCATACTTCATTCAAGGGTCATTAGACATTTTGCTCGATGAACTGCACCGTCTGCACGCTATCTACAAGGGCCTTTTGCAAACCAAAAACATGGGTATTGATAAACTTGTTTGTTACTCTGATTCTTTACATTGTGTTGGCCTAAGACACAAAGGAGTTTCTTTCACATACCAATGTTTTTTTTATCACACACTTAGAGAGCGAAACCAATGTGCAGATTTTTTGTTAAACTTGGAGACTTCACATATGCCAACTTTTTGACTCATTCTCCTCCAAAAGACATTCGAGATCTTCTTAGAAACGATGCAATGAGAATTTTCTTTTTTCGTGCATAGTTTTCATTTTTAGTTTTTTTTTTCTTCGAGAATCAGAGAGCAAATTGAACTATTTTAAAATTAAGAGACACTAAGCTGAAATTTTAAAATAAGTTATAAGACCAAAGAAGTATTTAAGCAATTAAGCCAAAATAAACAAACATGTTATGCCAAATTTTCAACAATATTAGACTCAAAAATAAAACCGTGTGCTCTATGGCACGTTAATTAATCAAAGATGAAAACTTTAGGGTTAAATTTGTTTTTAGTTCTTATATTTTGTGAAATTGTTAAGATTGGTCCCTACATTTTAAAAATGGTCAAAAAAAATTCATAAAATTTTTCGTTATCAAGATTAGTTCAATCTGTCAAAAATTTTCCATGTCGCTGACAGAATGCTTATGTGACATAAAATATAGGAATCATTATTGACAATTTTGTAAAATGTAGAGACTAAAAACATATTTAACCTTAAACATTTTAGTCATTATATTTTGCGAAATTGTCAAGAATGATCTCTACATTTTATGCCACAAAAGTTTTTTGTGAGTGACATGAAAAAAATTTAAATATAAATTTTTACAACACAATTTTTATCATTGAAATCTTTAACCTGTACTCCTTAAAACACAAGTTAACATAAAACTTAAAATAAATTAATTTATGTCAACCTTTTAAATAATATCGGTTATCAAGTTGCATTCAGAAAATTGCTTAATTTAAAAATAGATAAATAAATGCATGTTAGTTCACAAATAAGACCTACACTAGCTTACATTAAAAAAAAGGACCTACACTATTCCTACTACTAACAGAGACTTGAATCTCCACGGAAGTGTGTGATGCTCAAATGTACTCGTTCTCTTAAATAAAGCTATTGTTAAAAAACTAAAAAATGTTTGGAAGCTCTTTTTTTAAAAACTGTTTTTTATTTTATAGTGTTAAAAACTAAAAAACAGAAATATGTTAGTTTTATTTTTTAAAAACTGTTTTCAAAAACTAATTTATAAAACACATTTTAAAAACTAAAAATCAAAATTGTTTCAAACAGGTCATGAGTCATCCGTACTGGGAGACCTTCATCCCTCTCCCACCCTACTAAGCCTCAATTTCATACTGTATTTGGGGATGCCATCAGCACCTTGGAAACAACATGAATTTCATTTTTAGCAATGTCCACAGCACCGGGGAAACCGCATCAATTCCAGCTTGACCGAGTATTTTATTTGTTGTGGTTGTATAACTGTGTTGGTGGGTGGGCTATTGCTTGTTTTGTACTCAAATCTTTGTACTAACAACTTAAAATCAAACTATCCTAAAAACAAAACTTATCAATCAAACTATGACTGCAAAGATCATGTATTATTAGCATAAACTAATTTTACACCGATATCTAATAAAAAAAATTAATATTTTGTCATATTAAACATATTACATTATGAGTTTAAAGGATATGCATTGTCAGTGTAAATTCTTAAACATATTACATCATGAGTTAAAGGATATGCATTGTCCGTGTAAATTAATTTTACACTGACAACTAATAGGAATAGTTTAATCTTTCATGTCAGATTAAGAAAGTAGAGTGAAGTGGGATGATGTGGCGGAAAACATAGTTGTGATTGTATGGCAGTGTAAAATTATTTTACTCTGTCAGTACGTACATATTCATTTTTCTCTTACATCATGTATTGTCACTTCATTTAATGAATGTGACACATCATGTGTTTTAGAACACATTACATGTGTTAATATATTATTATTGAATGCATATTTAAAAAACTTTACACTACTGGCGTTGTATAAATTAAATTCATTCTTTTTTCTCATCAATTATTGCATCAAATTGATATCGACTAAGAAAATTGAAAAAGGTAGAGAGTACACTAGAGAAGTATTCAATTTTTTCTTAAAAAAAAGAAGAAATATTTAAATTTAGATCATCTCATTTATCTATTTTTTCCATCACTAGTACAAAAAACACTTGTTAAGTCGGATAAAAATGACTTCTTAAAATCGGTTCTGCTCCTGACTTAATAGTTGGTGACTTAAGAAGTTTTGAGTTCTTAAGTCAGATTTTTACCCGACTTACGTTAGGGTTCAAATTATACATACACATGAAGTTAGGGTTGCTAGTGACGAATGATTTCTGCGTTTGCAGTGAAGAGAATGATTCAAGTAGTTTTGTGTGAAGATTCGAAGGATTTTTGGGTATCCCAGTGAAGGATTTCTGGGGGTAGAGAAATAAGAGTTTGCAGTGAGAGGTGATCAATTTTGGGCGTTTGCAGAGAAAGAAGAGATAGAGGTCGTTGAAGGATGCTTGCAAAGAATAAGGTTGCTAGTTGTTCGCAGAAGAAGAGAAATTCTCTTTCTTTAAAAAAAATTATTAAAGATCTTTCTTTATTTATTTTTAAAAAAAAAAAAAAGTTTTGTTTATTTTATTTTTTTTTACTAAAGTTTCTTTAAACTCCTAACGTTGATCCATTGTCTTGAATATTTTGTAGAACTAAATCTGACAATAAAAATTGTGCTGCAACTCTCTGCTCCTTTCTTGGTTCTTGTTGTCTATCTATTTTGTTGTATCTCCTATACATAAGTTTTTTTTACCTATATTTATCTCTCTTTAAATTTTAGAGAAAATATAAGACCATTTACAATGGTTGTAAAATTAGGTGTTGAATGGGTGTTGGATGAGTTGAAACCATTGTAAAAGGGTGTTTAATGTGATGTGGATGAGAGAGGAGATGAAAGCATTCAACAGCCATTAAAGCCTGCACCGGATGACACGTGTAAGCCAAAAATTGGACCGCAGCAGGCGCGTGTTTCTCACGCGGGAACAAGGCGCGTGGCGCGCAGGGAGGGAAGGAGAGAGAAGCTGACCGGGACAGGTGGCCTGTTCTGGTTGGCTGACTTGATTTTTACCACATCCTTATCTTTAAACTCAATTATCTCATTGAAAATTAATTTTTTATTTTTTTACCAAAATTCGTGATTTTTTTTCCTCTATAAATAGAGACTTGGTTCATTTCATTTGGACACAGAAAAAAAAACGCATTTTTTCACTATCTTAATCTTTTTATTAGTGTTAATCTTGAAGTTTTAGTCTTTTTTTAAGTGAAATGAATCCCAATAATCCTTTGAACACCCAAAATTCTTCTAATTATCCCAATAATTATCATAATCCCAACAATTAATTACGTAACTTGTGTGTTGTATTGCATTTTAAGTTAATTTGTATCGTACTAATTACGTTATTTGTGTGATGTATTGCATTTTAAATTAAGAAAATAAAAAAAATATTTAAATAAATTTTGTTAAGATTATTATTTTATTTTAATTTTAATCGATAATTATAATTTTATTTAATCATAAAAACAAAAATTTAAATTTAAATAAGATATGAAATATAAAGTGGTGGGGTAGAGAAAGTTGTGGGGTAGGGTGTTGAATAAAAAAAACCATTGGAGAGGGTAAAAATTGAATGAGTGTTGAATGATTAGGTGGAAGAAAGAGAAAATGATGTGGAGTGAAAAGTGGGTGTTGAAGGTGTTGATGGTGTTGAAACCATTGTGGGTAGTCTAAGAAAAGAAGATCAAGATTCAAGAGAGAGAAAAAGAGAAAGATAGATGCAATAGTACAAAAATACCTTTATAGAAAGGTGTTTTAAGTCAGTTGAATTAGTCACATGACTTAATAAATCACAAGGTGACAATTCCGTAAATATTTGTAACTTTGTTATGTCGGTTGCATGTAAAACCGACTTAACAAAGATTAAATAATAAAATTATAACACATATTAAATTTCTTAAGTCGTTTGTATAAAGCAACTAACTTAAGAAATCAACTTGTTAAGTCTGGTGTCGTCCCACCTGACCTAAGAAGTTTTATTTAATTTAAAAAATTAAAATCCAATGTGTAACGGGAAGGAATCGAACCCAGTACCTTTAGTAAAAAAATTAATTTTTTTTTTTGCATTTTACCCCCCCTGTAATTCACAGATTATTTCTTTCTAGACCTCATCGCACATGTAAGCATTTGACTGGACATTTAGATGACATGGCTTGTCTACATGTCAAATTATTTTATTTTTTAATTATTTTTAATGCTAGGTGGATATTTACTTTTTTATTAAAATTAAAACCAAAAAAACTAAAACCCCAGAACCTGCTCCTTCATCTAACAAGGACAACAACATTACTCCTTCATCTAACAATAACATTTCTCCTTTAGTAAAAACCCAGAAAATGAAAATTCTTCCTTCATCTAACAACAAAATTCATTGAAACAACAACCACCACCTAATTTCATCAGAATCCAAGGGCATAATCATAAATCATAATTCATCTTTTTTAATTTTGAAAAAAAAAATTGAACCGTATTTAGTTGATTTGTGTTCTTTTTGGTGTTTTAGGAATTGATAAATGTATGTGTTTTATGATTTTCAGTTTTGCAAATCGGTTTGTTAAGGATTTTGGAGAGAAATGTTTCATCGCATGTTTTGAATTTGCCTCAAAGGTCTTTGGTGAAAGCTATTAACGTTGAATCTCAAAAGAATGTTGTAATTGTTCCTCTTGCTACAACTATCGTTAGGTGGTGGTTGTTGTTTCAATGAATTTTGTTGTTAGATGAAGGAAGAATTTTCATTTTCTGGGTTTTTACTAAAGGAGAAATGTTATTGTTAGATGAAGGAGTAATGTTGTTGTCCTTGTTAGATGAAGGAGCAGGTTCTGGGGTTTTAGTTTTTTTGGTTTTAATTTTAATAAAAAAGTAAATATCTACCTAGCATTAAAAATAATTAAAAAATAAAATAATTTGACATGTAGACAAGCCATGTCATCTAAATGTCCAGTCAAATGCTTACATGTGCGGTGAGGTCTAGAAAGAAATAATCTGTGAATTACAGGGGGGTAAAATGCAAAAAAAAAAATTAATTTTTTACTAAAGGTACTGGGTTCGATTCCTTCCCGTTACATATTGGATTTTAATTTTTTAAATTAAATAAAACTTCTTAGGTCAGGTGGGACGACACCGGACTTAACAAATTGATTTCTTAAGTTAGTTGCTTTATACAAACGACTTAAGAAATTTAATATTTGTTATAATTTTATTATTTAATCTTTGTTAAGTCGGTTTTACATGCAACCGACATAACAAAGTTACAAATATTTACGGAATTGTCACCTTGTGATTTATTAAGTCATGTGACTAATTCAACTGACTTAAAACACCTTTCTATAAAGGTATTTTTGTACTATTGCATCTATCTTTCTCTTTTTCTCTCTCTTGAATCTTGATCTTCTTTTCTTATATTTTCTCTAAAATTTAAAGAGAGATAAATATAGGTAAAAAAACTTATGTATAGGAGATACAACAAAATAGATAGACAACAAGAACCAAGAAAGGAGCAGAGAGTTGCAGCACAATTTTTATTGTCAGATTTAGTTCTACAAAATATTCAAGACAATGGATCAACGTTAGGAGTTTTTTGATTCAGCTTCTCCTCTCCTCTCGATTTAAAGTTTTTTTTTCATTTAATATTTTAACTTCTAAATCTTTCCAAGTTATAATTGTTTTGGACTTTTGGTTATTAGCTAGCCAGGCTCACCTTGCCCCAACGTCATTAGATTATTACAGATATATTAATATATATCAATGATGTGGATCATGCATGTCATTACTTATATTATAATCATAAAATCAAGCATGTTTTGGTGGTAAGATAAAAATGCCATAACATATATTTTATCAAGATCAAGCATGGATCTGGTCTATGGTTAAAGAAAAAGAAATTAATTATGTGAAATTTGGATTGAATAATTATATCTATTAGTCGAAGTCGATCTCTCACAATCTTTCCTCTAGCTACTTCTCTCTTTCTTCTTGTTGTCCACGGAAGGTTGTTGAGAACTCCCAACCTCTTTGTTTAATCCAACAATAGTAAGAGTGAAGCAAAAGTTTAATGGCAAATAAATAACACTAAACAATAATAATTCAAACAACTTAATTGTAAGCATAAATCAACTAAAAAAGTAATAAGAAATGGTAAAGAAAAAGGAAACACACAAGAAACTTGCTATCTAATTCGGTTCAACAATATTGACCTACGTCAGGGATGAGAGCAAAATGGTTACAAAAAATTATTCCATGTTAGTTTACAAGAGATAAAATGGTTACAAAAAATTAGCTCCACTATTTCACAAAGAACAAACCTAATCTCTCCATTTTCAAATCTATTCCCTTCAATGTGACACTCAACAAAAGGTCCCAAGAAAATTATCACAATTTTTCTCCAAAAACAAATAATATTAATATATAATAAAAAGCATAAATTAGAAATCAAATATTCAATAATAAAGATGAAGTGATGAAGAACAACGAGTGATGAATAACAAAAATGTGATAAATAACTTAGAGAGAAGTTGTAGAAATAACTTAAGAGAGAGAAATGAATTGGTGAAATGAAATGAAAAGGAATGAATGAGTGTATATATAGAGGGGGAGAAGTGGTGCGCTTGTAGCCTTAAACTTACTGGGTTTGTTTTTTTGAAATTTTTCCAACTTTCCGGCAGCCTTGGCCGACACTAACTCCTGGACGCAACAACTTTTTCCTTTCAAATTCGTTTCACTTTGCGGCGGCCTCAGTCGTCGGTAATTTAAAGGTGATTTTGCGACGGTTTCAGCCGCCGGTAACTGGATAGGTGGCCTTATTTTCCGATGGTTTAGGCTGTCATTAACTTTGTGGCGGCTGCAACCATCACTAAGTTATCGGTTCGTTCCAAAAAAAAAATTGAGGGCTTTGCTTCATTAAGTGGCGGATTTGGCCGTCACAAACTTACTGGCAGCTAAAACAGCCAAAAATTAAATAGTAAATCCATAAAAATAAAAATAAAAACAATATATTCTTGTAGTGATTTGATTGATCATCCAATTATTCTCTCTTTTTGTCTCTCAAAGTTTTTCTCAAAACTCTAACCACCATTAGCTTCAAAGCACTACTCTTCTCCCTTTTCCATGTTTCCAAATATGTCAAGAAAATGAAGTTTTTATATTGTCGTTGGTCCATGCACCCTGCACATGCAGCAAATATTGTCTATGCGCCCCACAAATGAGGTAGTAAACAAAATCACAAAATCAACCAATTCCTCAACATTTCATGTGCTTCACGCGTGAACCCATGCCCAAGTTTCTTGTGAGAGAAAAGTTCCCCTTTTTCTAACCTCTCTTTCACCTTTGCTCGTCGAAAAAGGGTGGTTTTAGGTCATTTTTGGCCTAGAATATCCTCTCCGCAACGTTTCTTTTCCTTTTTTTTTAATATAAATAAGTGGTTTTCACACAGATCTAGTTTTTCTTTTGCGTTTTTTCGTGATTTCGTCGTCTGAATACGACATTGTGTGTTGTTCGTCATCTTGTGCAACGCTATTTGATTTTTCGTATTGTTGTGGTGTTCGTTTGATTCATATTAAATGATCGACTTCAGTCAATTATATATTCAATCAATGATTTGGGCATCAACGTTGCATATCCGGAAGTATAGATATTCTGGTCATTTTATTTCTATCATATTATCTGTAGTAGGCATTTTGCCTTTGTATGCTATTAACTTGAATGTTGTGAATTTGTTTGCATATTCATCCTTTACATTTTTAGCGATGTTGAATATGTGGTTGTATTTGATGTATTCTATCAATTCAAATGAATGAATATCATTTTATTTTTTGTCAAAATAAATGATAGGTGATTTTCACCCATTCTTTTTGTTTAGAATCATCCGCTTTATCACTTTCTCTCCTTTCATCTACATAAGTGAATTTTACAAAGATTTGATTTTTCTTTTGTGTTTTTTGATGACTCCACGTCATTACTTTATTTCTACCTATTTCCAAGACCTATTTACGAGGTGTTAGTACGTTTTTATTATGTTTTTGCACAACAATAAGTGAAAGTTACGTCAAGTACAAGGCTGCTGAAAGCACAAGAAACGCAGGAAATTTATGTAGTCTATCTGGTGTTTGGCGCGGGGCACCAGCGGTGCTGCGCGGGGCGCCAACGACCAGAAGCCAACCATCCTTTTCTGTTGTTTGGCGCGCGGCGCGGGGATCCTGCGCGGGGCGCGGGCCCGTAACCTAAGCCTATATATTTGAACTTCTGAAGCAGAATTAGGGTACAGAATTTTACGGCGAGAAACAGAAGACTTTTGGAAGAAACTCAGAGCTCTTTGTAATGCTTTCTTTCACTTTTATTATTGTTAATTTGTGTTTAGCTATGTCCGGCTAAATCCTTATGATTGGCCTTAGGGGATTCTAATCCCGAATTATCTCGAACCATGTGATTTCTTTTATGTTTATTAATTAATTACGAAGTTAGTTTCATCAATTTTTCCTTGTGCTTAATGCTTTACATATGTGACGACTTGTGTGATGATGTTTATAATTTGTTTTACTATGAGAATAGGAATAGATTATTGATCTAGGAATTATTGTAAAATTGGTTTTCACTTAAGAGATTTTGGTTTGCTAATTGAGATCAAAGATTAAAGCGCGAATTCCTCACTTGATCATAAATCACCTTAGAGATTTGGGATTCATGATCAAGGGAGAGGATTATGTTACCAAGACATTGGGCATAGTTACTTAATTTAATCGATCGTGAAACTAAAATTGTAGTTTTTAATAAACATGGAATCACCGAGATGAATTAGGATTAGATGAACCCAAAGGTTCAATCGCTTGTTTCTCTCTCTAAAAACCCTAATTCAATTCAAATATTTTATTTGAATCTTTTCTAAATATTTTGTCTAAATATTTTATTTAGGCAACAAATCCAAACAAACAAAATCCCCTTTTTATTGTTTTTAGTTACTAGATATAATTCAATTGTTTTGTCAAGTTTAAAACAATCCCTGTGGATCGATAAATTTTATTACTTAAAGACGACTTTAGTACACTTGCTAAATTATTCATCAAGTTTTTGGCGCCGTTGCCGGGGATTGTTGATTAATTTCGACAAGACAATTTATTTTACTTGGGATTTTATTTTATTTTATTTTTCTTTTCTTGTTATTTTGATTTTATTAGTGTATATAAAAAAAATATTAAAAAATTTCTCTTTATATCTTCGTTAATTTGCTTTGCTACTAAAAAATTTCTCTATGTTTTGTAGCAATGAATAAATGGATTGATAATAAATTGGTTGATAGTGAAGAAATAGCTATCATTTGTTATCACTTATGTTTACTATCTTATGAGCAAGAGAGGTTGGATGCAAGGATTTTAAGATTGAAGGCGAGAAGTGATTTTTGTGGAGTGAATCATCACAATGACTATTGTGAGGAGTCTTGTTTAAAGGATGGAGAACATCAAGGGATTAAGAGTGATTTCAACTCTCAACTCGAAAAGATTTTGAATGAATTTTTAAGGTCAAATCAAGGTTCATTTGATGGATTTGAAGTGGAATGTGATAATCTTGTTAAAAAGGCAAATGAGTGTGAGAAGTTTGTTGAGATGGAGATGAAACATCATGCTACTGGAGAAGAAGAAAAATTGAAAACCAAGAAAAATAGCATAAGAAAAGTGAATCATGTTGATCTCTATGTTACATTTGAGTCTCAACCAATAGAGTTTAATGAGAAAAATCCCTTGCAAAAGAAGCTTGTTTCTTCTCTAAGGTGGGAAAGTGCAAATTCCAAGAGCGTAGTCGTTGGAGCATGTGAACACTTAATTCTCTATGCGAACTTCATGGAATTCCTACCAAACAAGAGGAAGACGAAGGATGGTGTGTTCCTACTATCGTTTAGGCCACCCTAACAGTGGTTGAGGCGTCAAGCCTCGGGACGTTAAACAAGCGCGTGAACTCTAGGTCACGGACCGTCAAGCTATTGACGTTAAACGAGCGCTGATTGGGAGGCAACCCAAGGTTAGTCTCACTTCCTTTTACTTGAATTTAATTTTGTCTTTGGTGAATGTTTTGGCTATTCGAAAACTTGCGCACTATCGGAATGATTTTGTTTGAATGTTATTATAAGTCAGTTTTGTTAGCACCATGATTCATGAATTTGTGACTCCCTTAATTGATTGCTTTTCATATTTGATTGTAATTAGAAAAGTTGAGGAAATTTCTCAAACATTGACCACTCGATAATCCGGCCAAGCCGCGAGAATTTGAGCCCAAACACATAAACTTTTCTTGTCATGAGAGATTCCACAACTTAGCTAATTCTCTAGAACTTGCTTTTGTTCTTTTAATTGATTGATTGCTATGAGTTACACTCCGAGGCATGTTGTTTGTACCTTGAGCCGTTTTTGAAGCCACCTTTACGTATATTATATCCTTCGTTAAACCCCATTTGAGCCGAAAGAAAAATGTTCTTTATTTGATAACCCAAGTTTGAAATTATAAAAAAGAAAACAAAAAAGATGATTTTCTTGGAGTTAGGTCACAGTACTTATGATTAGAGCACAATGCTCATCATTAAGTTTGGGGTTGCTTCTGGAATAAGCAACAAA
Organism: Trifolium subterraneum; assembly: GCA_951799995.1. Taxonomy (NCBI): domain Eukaryota; kingdom Viridiplantae; phylum Streptophyta; class Magnoliopsida; order Fabales; family Fabaceae; genus Trifolium; species Trifolium subterraneum. Next base: position 29,723,956 of record OX637464.1, on the reverse strand, counting down.
TTAAGTTTGGGGTGGGGTACTAGAGAACTACAAAAAGAAAAGAAAAAAAATGAATGAACAAAATGGTGTACACAAAAAAGAAAACACCGAATGATATGTGAAAAAGATAAAAAAAAAAAAATTGATAAAGCAGTTCTCTAGTATGACAATGCTTGAAATTAAGGGGGAAAATGTTTGAATAATCCAATTTTGTGAAATAGGTGATATTTTAAACTCCAAGTTTTTCTGCTTACCTTCCAAAAACATCCACCCTAAAACCTAAGCCCCGTTATAACCCTCAAGTCCTCTAAAGGTGTGAATTCTTATGCATGTTGATTGATTTCTAGAATGCTTGCAAGCCTATGGTAGAATGGCTATGTTTGTGTTGATTGAGTGAAATATATACCATCTTTAAACAGGAGAGAATGTGAGGGAGTGAAGTGATTAAAGTTTGGTCAATATTTGTGAAAAGTTCTTGATTTTTCGTTATAAATCTATGTGCGAGCAAATTCTTGATAGGGATGATCATTGAAATAATAATTGTGGGTATCTAACTTGATTAACTTTGATACTTTGAATAAGATTGTTGATGATAGTGTCAGGTTTTCCGATGGATGAAGATATTCCTTGAGGACAAGGAAAAGTTCAAGTTTGGGGTTGTGATGACTCCACGTCATTACTTTATTTCTACCTATTTCCGAGACCTATTTACGAGGTGTTAGTACGTTTTTATTATGTTTTTGCACAACAATAAGTGGAAGTTACGTCAAGTACAAGGCTGCTGAAAGCACAAGAAACGCAGGAAATTTATGTAGTCTATCTGGTGTTTGGCGCGGGGCGCCAGCGGTGCTGCGCGGGGCGCCAACGACCAGAAGCCAACCATCCTTTTATGTTGTTTGGCGCGCGGCGCGGGGATCCTGCGCGGGGCGCGGGCCCGTAACCTAAGCCAATATATTTGAACTTCTGAAGCAGAATTAGGGTACAGAATTTTACGGCGAGAAACAGAAGACTTTTGGAAGAAACTCAGAGCTCTTTGTAATGCTTTCTTTCACTTTTATTATTGTTAATTTGTGTTTAGCTATGTCCGGCTAAATCCTTTTGATTGGCCTTAGGGGATTCTAATCCCGAATTATCTCGAACCATGTGATTTCTTTTATGTTTATTAATTAATTACGAAGTTAGTTTCATCAATTTTTCCTTGTGCTTAATGCTTTACATATGTGACGACTTGTGTGATGATGTTTATAATTTGTTTTACTATGAGAATAGGAATAGATTATTGATATAGGAATTATTGTAAAATTGGTTTTCACTTAAGAGATTTTGGTTTGCTAATTGAGATCAAAGATTAAAGCGCGACTTCCTCACTTGATCATAAATCACCTTAGAGATTTGGGATTCATGATCAAGGGAGAGGATTATGTTACCAAGACATTGGGCATAGTTACTTAATTTAATCGATCGTGAAACTAAAATTGTAGTTTGTTAATAAACTTGGAATCACCGAGATGAATTAGGATTAGATGAACCAAAAGGTTCAATCGCTTGTTTCTCTCTCTAAAAACCCTAATTCAATTCAAATATTTTATTTGAATCTTTTCTAAATATTTTGTCTAAATCTTTTATTTATGCAACAAATCCAAACAAACAAAACCCCCTTTTTATTGTTTTTAGTTACTAAATATAATTCAATTGTTTTGTCAAGTTTAAAACAATCCCTGTGGATCAATAAATTTTATTACTTAACGACGACTTTAGTACACTTGCTAAATTGTCATCAGTTTTTTATAATTTCAGTGTCTAAATGCATCATTGTTTTGTTTGTCGTTTTGGTGGACACTATTTGATTTTTCATCTTGTTGAAGTGTTTGTTTGGTTCAAAATATGAGATCGGCGTTTATTAATTATAGATTCAATCAATGGCTTGGAGCATTGATGAACTCACGTCAATCCTAGATTATCTATTCAAATGGAGGCAAATTGGTTTGTTTTTAGTATGTTTTTAGCACAAAATTAAGAAGAAATTGCATTGAAGTATGAGATGGATTGGATTACAAGAAAAGAAGAAAAACTGAGAAAAAAGGAGTTTGATTCTGCTAACTGAGCCCGCCTCAGAATTCCTGCGCCCGGCTCAGAAAAGTATGAAAAAGAGAAAAAGTTGGATTCTGCCAACTGTGTCCGGCTCAGAATTCCTGAGCCAGGCGCAGACACCAGATTTTCCCTATATATTTGGCACAATTTTGCGGAAATAAGGGTTCCAAATTTTAGGTATTTTGACTACTTTTTTACAGCGATTCCAGAGGTCCAAAGAGGCGTTCAAGCAAGGATTCAAATGTGGAAACACATCTAAACCCTTCTTGTATGATGAATTATTTTACTCTATTTGATGTAATTTCTTATTTATCCATGTGTGGCTAAATCCTTATGATTGGTCTTTAGGGGATTCTAATTTGAATTTGTCTTGAACCATGCGATTTTCATATGTTATGTTAATGAATTACAAAGTTAGTTTTAATTAATTATTCTTTGTTCTTAATGTTTTGCATGATCCGATCAATTGTGCGATGATTTAAATAATTTGTTTTACTATGATAATAGGAACAAATCATCGACCTAGGAATAATTATTCAATTAATCTTCACTTAAGAGATTTTGGTTGTTAATTGAGATTAAAAGGTTAAAGTTCAAATTCCTCACTTGATCATAAACCATCCTAAGACGTTAGGGATTTATGATCAAGGGAGAGGATTATGTTACCAAGACATTGGGCATAATCACTTTTTTTAATCAAATCTTGAAACAAATTTAGTAACTTTGTTAACATACATGATATTACCAAGACGAATTTGAATTAGATGAACCACAAAAGGCCAATCGATTCGCTTTTATTAGTTAAAACCTTATTTTCTTTCCAACGCATATTAGTAAGCAACAAACCAAGAAACCCCCCTTTTATTGCATTTACTTCCTAAATACAGTTCAATTGTTTTGTCGAGTTTAAAAACAATCTATGTGAATACGAACATTGATTTTATTACTTAACGACGACTTTAGTACACTTGCTAAAATTGTCATCAAGCATCAATGTTAGTATGTTACAGATCTATAGACATGAATATTTTCTACACTATAAGAAAACCTCAAATTATTTACGAAATTTTTTGGGGCTTCGATCAGTAACCTGGTTCAAACTTTTTTTTTAAACTGTAAACATTTATTATTTATGATATTAACTTGAGTGATGTAAATATGTTCTCACATTCATCATTTTCAATTTTATTCTTCAACAAATTATAGTAGGTTCCACCAATTATTTTTTAAATTGATAATTTTGGATGATATATTTGGAAGTCATGTATCTATTTGAATTTTATTCTTCAATAGACTTTCATATCTGATCTAACCTGTTGATCAGAAAGAGGAGATGGCCAGAAGTCCGTCGTCAAACAGCGTCAAGCAGCAATTCCACCACCGGAGGGGGGGTTGTACTGCAGGTGCTCCGATGCCTAAGTCAGAGAATGAGCAAGTACAGAGAATAGAGAGAGAGTGAGAGAATGAGAATTGTGTACCTTGCTCTCCTGTCAAGGAGAGCTTATATAGTTGCCCCCAGCGCTGGGCCAAAGGTCTCCTTAGTGGGCCGTGTCGAGCAGCCCAATAAGGTAGACTGCCAAGATAACTCCTGAATAAGAGGAGAAGTTGTTACCAGCTGTTATCTTGGTGGAGTAGTTCCACGATCCTATGAGAAGTGGATAGGCTTCGTGGATGAATGTCGAGGAGCACGTGGAATGAGCCGCGTGCTTGACTGTCGGGCAGGGGCAAGTCTTTATTGGGTCTGCCCTGTAATCCGAGCAGGAATGGATTTGGGCCAGCTCCTTGGCCCAGTCCAGAACAGGAGCCCCCCAAGCCATTGCTCTTAGTCATAGGAGTAGTGGCTTTAAGTTTAGGCTCGCGTGTCGAGGACAAAGTGTTTTGTTTATCCTCCTCTTTTTACGAGGAGACGCTCGCGGGGAGCTTCAAGGTGCAGTGATTACGAGGAGAGGTCGTTGTAACTCTGTGCTCGCAATCCTTGCTAGTTTTGTTCGTAGGAGAACTGGTGTCGAGGACGATTTACGGGGAGGTTTTTCCTCCACCGTCGGGGAGAAGTTTGCAAGCGTATATTCGTCACGAGCACGTGCTCGCAGCTAGACTTGGTAAGTTTTGAACGTATTTCTTGCTCGTAATCCGAGGAGGGAAATCTGCGTTGTTCGAACGACGTGCCCGTGACGCGTGGTCTGTCAGATGGGACTTGAAGAGACCAGCGTTTCATCTGTTTCCGCCACGTGTGTGGGCTATGAAGGGGCGTCATAATGACCTAGGTTTGTAGGTCATAATTACTCTGTTTCACGAGGACGCTTGTGGGCCGTTGGATTGGTGCGGCCTTTCATTTTGTGTGAGATTTAATTAGGCGCGTTGGATGATTTTGATCGTAGCCGTTAGATTTGATCAATGGCTGTGATGGTACAGGCGTGTACCTTTGGTTTCCACGCACCTATTGATGACGGAGGCTATAAATGGGAGGAAAGGAGTAGTTTTTCTATTTTTCGCTCTTGCTCCTTTGTTCTCCAATGTTGTTGCTGTGAAACTACTCATCTTCTTTGCTGATTTTGGAGATTTCTCAGTTCAAGCCTTCATTCATCTAAAAGCTTCACCTTTCCTTCGTAAAAAGGTATGTATAATGTTACTTTGTTTTGATTTTACTTCATTTTCCCCTTTTGTGGACCAAAGCTTTGATTTTGTTTTCCATTTGGTAAATGGGTTTGAAAACCACTGAATGTTGGTGGTTTGTGGTGGTGTGCTCTTTAGCAAAGCCACTGCATTCTTTAGTCAAAGCGTGGAACCTGGCGTTTGGTGGTAGTTTCGTTACTGCCACACGCCTCTTTTAGCCATTGTTGTAAGTTTTTTGGATCAAAAGGGGTTTTCTGAAAAAATATGTGTGTGAGTGTTGATGAACATCCTATGAAGAAGATGAACAATTCATTTCTGGGAATCTGTATTTTGGGTTTCGCGTCGAGGAGAGCTTCATAGCTTCTCCTCGTTAGCGTCGAGGAGGGATTTTGTCCTTTAGTTTATACTCGAAAGTCGATCACATATGATAATTTTGTGTTCGCTGGGAACCTTTGTCGGGGAGCTTCTCCCCGGTTAAACTTTACGAAGTCGTATTCATTAGACATATTCGTCGGGGACCTTCTCCCCGTTTCACTACAAGAAATTCTGCTATTACTCATGGAAAAAACCGTCGGTAATTCACAAAAGCCGTGGGTAAAGTTGAACTAGTGACAGATTACCCACGGCCACAGAGTGGTGGGAAAAAGCCTCGAAGGAAATTTTTACCCACGGCCGAAAAGCCGTCTGTAATTTACCGTCGGCTTCACCATGAGTAATCTGTGGGTAAACATAATTTCAACAACAACTTGTTTGTCTCGATTTACCCACGGCTGAAAAGCCGTCTGTAATTTACCGTCGGCGTCACCATGAGTAATCTGTGGGTAAGCATAATTTCAACAACAACTTGTTTGTCTCGATTTACCCACGGCTAAACCATCAATAACGTTACCCACAACTAAACTATCAATAACATTCGTGTTTATAGGAAAAAAACTACCCATAACTTAATTGTAACTAGCCAAATATATATCACTTGCTTGCCATAATAATTATATAATTCATACCACATTTACTGATATTCAATCAACAAAAGTAAAAATAGACCAAAATTAAACTTAAATTGTAGAGAATTGACTTAATAATAGTAATAATAATTATATAATTTCACATTCACCAGTATGTAATCAACAAAAACAAAGAAATGCCAAAATTTGATAATTTTTATGTAACGATCAATCCAGTTTGACATAAAATTAATCTAATCATCTAGCTAGGCTGTCGACAGACTCATCCATGCTGTCAGAGTCATCTTCCTCATAGTCTCGATGACGACGATGTTGGTCACCTTTGATGCAAGAAACTCTCTGCGCCAGTTTCTTCATTTGTCTCTCTAAATTCTTTGTGCGCTGATTTGCTCTCTGACATTCCTCTCGTGCAACTCGAGCATCTTCCTCTGCAGCATTTGCTCTCTGCACAACTGCTTCTATCTGTGCAGTTATCTCAACAGAGGAATTAGTTGCAACCTGAGTACTATATGCTTGGGTCAAAGAGGAAACACCTGACTTGTAATGCTTGGACATGTCGCCGGCACCATAGAGAAGTCCCCGCTTCTTACCCCCAGCAGATTCGGCCCATAATTTTAACCGAGTTGCAGCTTCAACCTCTTTGGTGCCACTACCAGATGTCTGCCCTACTTGGCAGGCATGTTTTACCTTCTCTTGAAATGATTCCTGTTCAAATTTGCAAACACGTCATTGATATTACAATCTACCACTATACTTTTATATCAGGCAATAGAATAAATAATATAAATAATTAAAGATGAAGCAACAAAACAAAGTAAAACAGTTCTAAGAAACAAATTTAAGCAAGTATGAACACTCAAAAAGTACTTCACGTTGAAAGAAATTTTTACAATGGGGAATGGCTTTATGCAGAGAAGTGAAAGGTTTTGGCAACTGTCATAATCCCCGAAAAAACTTAAGTAACTAACAAAAAGTCCACAATCTCAAGTATAAATCAAATTTACTAACCAAAATAACAGCCTAACCATATCAAACAAAACTTCAACACAAACTCCCTAGATACCTAACACAATGAGCATGATAATAGTTGAGAGAACGTATAATCAAAGTTGTTATACCAAAAATGTGCATTGGATGTCCACCCATATATAACAATATTACAATTATCAAAAGATCATAACATTAAATAACTTCAAATATAAATACATTATTTGAAGCAAATTAAATATAAATTAAAGTTATGTGACGTCTGCTTAATACACTTACATAAGTTTTCTTAGCTCTTTCATCCACCCATGAGGAGTCCTTCTTCTTAGTATGAGTTCTTAAGAAGACCTCATCCAATGTGGGCTCTCTACCCAACTCCCGGCGCTTAAATATAATTAAAAAATCAAAATCGAATGTTAGGAACATTTAACATATTGAACTTATAAGTTACAGTTTAAACAATCAAGTGTTTAACATTGACAACTTACCATCCGTATGACATGCTCTTTGGTGGATATGGATCCACTTGTATGGACAGATCCACCCCTTAGCAGAATCACGATTCTGCTTTGCCCGAACAGATTTCAATTTATATGCTGCACTGTTCCATGTTTTCTGTAGCCCTTTCCAAGCATTCTCGCCAATCCAAGATGGGCGCTTCCTCTTATTCCTGACCTCCGTCAGCATCTCAGAAAGACGTCTTGAGCCCTTCCCCTTGAAAATATTCTTGAGCTCAAACTCATCCTCAGGCCGCCAAGCAACTTGTTTCTGCAATATCTCAACAATTTACAAATTAAATCCATCATTTAAAAAAATTAAAATGTTAATAAACACAAACAGAGCTTCATGTATGAATTAAAAAAATACCATAATCAGTAAACAGTCTCACTATCAACACAAATTTTACAATGTATGAAAATTAAGAAAATGGAAAGCATAAAAATAAGTGAAGAAAAGAAACAACATATTCCCACAATATATATTCACTAAAATATTAGCATGCTATCCAGTCTTATTTAATCAAACTATATATCCAGTTGTAGTTATTAGCATCTAATGCCATAAATAAATGAATTTAGCTAAGAAATGTAATAAACTTACACCAAACTTCATGAACATGCGGTCGACCCTCTTCCCTGGGATCTTTCCCCAACTAGACCAAGCCCTACGAAACTGTGACCAAATGACGAAGGTGAGCGCCTTGGAGGCCACCCTACATGGGTTCCACCTACAAACAAGTTACGAAAAAATATGAAAAATAACTATCCATGCATAAACATAACTCATCAGTTAACATAAATCAATTATGTACCCTCGACCATCGGGAAAAATGTATGGCCTCCCATCAGGTGCCTTCTCATCCTCAAGATGGGAAGGTTGTGACCCTTGCACCCTATCATCACCACTATGTGCAAGCAAAGAAAGAGTTGGATCATGCGATTGCAGCGTATGCCGAGATGAAATGGATGTTGAGGGTTGTGCCGATGAGGAAGGATCAATAGTTGGGGACGATGATGATGCTACGGTATTTTGCAAGACAAAACCTGTATTGGACAGCTCGACATCATCCTGCCTTGCATTCAGCTGCCCTGGTGTTGTAGCATTGTCATCTATTGGTGACTCCACAGCTGATGTGTGTGCATGCTTAGCAGCATGGTTCACACGATGCGACGTAGTCATCCGCTTCTTCTTTGACGGAATATTGACCTTTCTGTTTTCTTTAGGATGCATGATCTGTCCAAAAAAACATGCAAAAAAGAATTTAGTTGATACTCACTCAAGGGCTGAAGTATAGCAATAGGCAGTGCATATAAATTAGGACTTCAACCATTTCTCCAACCAAAACAAAAACAAAGAAGTCAACAACTAAAAATCAAGGGCTGAAACATAGTAGGAAGGTATACGTCTCAAAAAATTCAACAATTTAAAATTCAATTATCGAATCTAACATTTAAATACAGAGATTTTCCTAACTAATCTAGCCCTCAAAATGAATCAAATAAGCAACCTAAGCAACCTAAGACTATCTTGTGAGACAATGCATGATACTCCAACTCAAATATATGTTCGATGACTCCATAGAAATCATCTTACCCTCCAACTCAAATATATGTTCGATGACTCCATAGAAATCATCTTCCCCTCCTTCTGTGATCCCCTTCACATAAACCCCACTGTTTGTGGTTTTTTACCTCGAGTCCATGTTTATTGCAATAATCTGAGTTACAACTAAATGGATGTATTGATTCCTTAAGTGTTAGAATCCATCCATAATCTTCTTACACAACTCAGTGATAAACCAATATAAACACCTTATGACTTAGCAGCTTCTAAAAAAAAAACTTATGACTTAGCAATACATTATGAGTTGAAAAAACCAACTTATGGATCATGTTAAAACCAATATATCCATGAACAAGGATTCTTAAGTGATTATTTTTAAATACTACAATAATCACTTACGTAGAATGAAAAATAATCTCAAAACAACTCAATAATCACTTATGCATATCAAAGAAAACACTTTATTTCAGATTGCTCAAAATCTTTAAAAACCAAACCAAATCAAAGCAAGGATTTTTAAGCTTCAACTGCAATTATTTATAGATTTGATGAGATATCATCAAACCCATCTATTTTTTATATGTTATTAGATGACCATCTTATTTCTCTTAATTTTTAGTTTTTTTGATACTGCAAACAAATATGGCAATTGCTCTTACCAAGAAACAAGATGTAATTTTGGAAAGGCAAAAAAGAGGAATCCAATGAATCTTTAAAACATGGAACGGTTTAATTGTAAATTTGTCAATTATCATTCATCTTTTAAGTTACAGGGATGGAACTTAACATCTTAATAATGGTTCAAACAGAAAGATTCATCAAGAAAATTGATGAATCTTTAAAAGAGGAATACAATGAAAAGTAACTACGTTACCAGAGAGTAGGAGACGAGAAGTGGGTCGATCGACTGAGTCTTCAAAAAGGGACACGAAACTTGATAGTTGAACAGAGAGCAATTGTGTAGCAAACGAAACGTTGGAGAGCTTTGTTTTTGTTTCCCTGCCTCTGAACAAAGAACACGATGTAGCAGTGAGTGTTTCTTTGGCAAGTGAGAGCTTTGTTTTGACCAAGTGAAAACGTGAAAATAAAAAAGGGAATGCAATTACTATATATATCTCAATGTTCCTTACTCCTTAGTGTTTTTTTTTTTGTTTTTTTTATAAGTGTTTTTGAATTTAGTATCAATTATAGTTTTTTGTCAATTGCTCTTATATAAAAAAAATATAGTTTCTGCCCAAAAAAAAAATAGTTTTTTTTATAGCCTTCATTGTAATTTCACTAAAAAAAATATATAAAAATATATTAAAATAATATAAGATAAATACAATAAAAAAGAGAATATGCTTAAAAATAGAAATAAAACATATTATAGATAGAAACAAAATAGAGAACAATAAAAAAGAGGATAGGTAGGCACGCTTAAAACATATACATATTTTTTTTTTTTTTTTTTTATTAAAACGTTTTAAAATAATAGTGTACTGCATACCAAATCACTAGACACTTATATTTAAAAAAACATTCTAATCAAAGAGTTTTAAAGCCTCAAATTGATTTGTCTTCCTATGGATACTCCTTCCAAGTTAACCTTAACATATAAAGGTTTTGATCATCTACTTTGATTTTCATTTGCTTGAATCTAATCATTGCTCTTACACCCACCTATTCATTTATCTATTTAATGCCTTCAAAAAACTAAGCTACATTCATTTAGCTATTTATTGCCCTTACCACCACTATGCTGAAATTACGGAGTGACCCGAGGTGCAACAACATCCGTCCCACCATTCCAGGTACAGCCGCAACTATTTCAAGCATCATCGCACGACAACTATATTGCCTCTGAAAATACGCATAAATTACGATGAATAACAATTGAAACAACTTCCATGAAGAATATCATATAACAAAATCTGAAAACCAAATGCTATATTACTATTATGTGTATATTACACACCTAGAAAAAAAAATCAGTGGGAATTCTGAGAAGCTTCACTGTCCTATAAGCAACTTTATCCAGAAAATTCTTTGCCACATGATGCTTACTCAAATCAATGGACAAATTCGACCGATAAGTCTCCCATGGCTATAAACACGAAAATAGAAATCATGAATCAGTAACCATAACAGTAACACTATTATCAACAAGGAAATCACGCCTCATAAGTTAAATTCCGCATATAGAAATCATGTATCAGTAACCATAACAGTTTCACTATTATCAACAACAAAATTGCGTCTCGTAAGTTAAATTCTGCATATAGATATCATGAATCAGTAACCATAACAGCAAGTAACACTATTATGAACAACGAAATAGCGTCTCATAAGCTAAATTCCGCATATATAAATCATGAATCAGTAACCATAATAGTAACACTATTATCAACAAAGAAATCGTGTCTCATAAGTTAAATTCCGCATATAAAAATCATGAATCGGAGAAAACAAAACAAATCAATGCAAAGAAACTATTCAATTCATAAAATTGTTAGTTTCTTACCATGAAGCAGTTCCAAGGCCACTCAGTGCCATCTTCTCTCGCAATCTTCATCCTGGAAATTCCCCAATAACTCGACATTACCATGTTATTCTTTTTTCCCGAACTCTCCTCCTTCTTCTCCTCCTCTGTCGACTTCACCTCTGTCTAACTCGCCGCTTTCGAAACCACCACGTTATACTGATGCCGGCCGGTTAGAAAGAATAAATTAAATCAACAATGCAATTATGCAAAAATAAGAACCTGAAGGGATTCAATGGTATGCACACAGATTCATACAAGCTTCATATAATCTTAAAACAAGCTTTATATAAAATAAGCTTCAATTTTGCATTAGTTCTAAACAGATTCATACAATCTTCATATAATCTTCATTTTTGCATTAGTTGTAAAATAAGGTTTATAACATCAACATGAAACAGGTTCATACAAGCTTTCTAGTAACAAACACACGACCTTCAATTTCTTCAGACAAATGATGAAACAAATACCTAATTACCAAATTATATAAAGTAATTTCAAATACCAAATTACCAATCTGAAGATGAATATTGAAAAAATCTAAAGCTTAGGTTGAACGCACGAGATTTGAATCTGGAGAAATGTTGAACGAGTTTGAATCTCAACGAGCTTGAATCTGAGTTTGAGGTTGAAGAAGGGAACGGTTGAATCTGAAGCTAAAGATAAATCTCAACGAAGGAGAAATTTTGAACAAATTTGAATCTCAACGAGCTTGAATCTGAATTTGGCAAGGACGAATCTGAGATCAAGAGTGAATGAATTTGTGATATCGATCGAGAGTGAGAAGCTTGAAGCGTGAGAGAGAGAGAGAGAGAGAGAGAGAGAGAGAGAGAGAGAGAGAGAGAGAGAGAGAGAGAGAGAGAGAGAGAGAGAGAGAGAGAGAGAGAGAGAGAGAGAGAGAGAGAATCTGAAGACGAAGAAGATGAACGACGAGTGAGAGAGAGAATTTGAGACTGTGTTTTTTTTTTTATGTTAAAATTTTACAAAATGTGGTAGTCATTAGCACTTTTTGTCTTGTGTTGCTGGAAAATGTTACTAAAAGGCAAATGTGTAGTAGTGAAACATACAATTCAAAGCAAAAAAAATAATAATTTGCCAAAAAAAGAAATGCAAGAAATAATTATCGACTGTTAAGCCGTCGGTAACAATTCACAAAAAATTCTTAATTTTATAGACGGCTTAGTCATGGGTAAATCGTCGTTACTTTCAAAATTACCCATAGCTACGAGACCGTGGGTAACTGCTTGTGGGTAATAGCAGAATTTCTTGTAGTGTTTGGTGTCCTCGAAATCCCTGGCTCCCCGTCATTTAACTTAAGTTAGTTTTGTTTTGCCATTTGATGAGAGCTTCGGTCGGGGACAGCGTCCTCGCCATGTTTAACGCCCTTTCACTTGAATTGCGGTGGAAGGGTGGAGTTGATCGGATTGTCGAATTCACTTTCTTTCGTTGCTTTTCAGGTACATCATGGCTGATATCGAGGAGCTAGTCGAGGAGAGCCGGTTGGTCGACACGATAAGGGAGCCGGAGTTGTCTTGGGTCGCGCCCGAACCGAGGGGAATGGCCTCGTAGATTTTCGAGGGAGACACGAGCGCATATACAATCGTTAAGGACATTGTCGAAGGTGCTCCCGAGAATTGGGAAGCTCACGTGCCCGAGGAGGGGAAAAGGATATGCTCGGAGTTCTCCGAAGGCGGGTTCGCAATGTATGAATTCGCCTTCAAAGATTTGAAGTTTAGGCTGCCCTTTAGTGACTTCGCCGTAGGGGTTTTTGATCGGCTGCATTTGGCTCCTTCTCAGTTACATCCGAACTCTTTGGCCTTTATTAGGGCTTTCGAGCTTCTGTGCGAATATCTCGTGGTCGAGCCTACTGTGCCCCTGTTCTTCAGGATTTTCAAGATCCAGAGGCAAACGTTGAGGGGGAGGCAAGCCTGGGTATCATTGAAACATCAGCAAGACAAAAAATTTCGGATGTTCGTGGATTCTGTCCGGGGTTTTAAAGAGAGGTATTACGTTGTGAGGCCCGTGTCCCCGGCTGCTCGGCAATCAATTTATAAGACTGTCGCCGTGCTGGTTCCTCGGGAAGTTCCCCGGTTTCCCTTGAGTTGGTCGGACAAACACTTTGCGTTGCCAACTGACGCATACTTGATTAGGGACGAAGCCCTCTCCCCGGCAGATCGTGCAGGGTTTGAGAAGATTAGGAATTACATCGCTGGTTTTAAGCCCGTGAGATTCATGACAAAGGCGGGTGTCCCCGTGAAAGATGAGTTCGGGAACCCGAGGGTAGAGCCCCGGTTTGTAAATATAAAGTCTCTGCTCGAATGTACGAGCAGGGACGCTAGGAAAACTTTGTTAGGTATATAATTGTTTCTTTCCTGCTCGACGTTTAACTTGATTTTTATGTGCATAATTTATCCTCCTCAGATGACTAACTTGCTCGCATGTTTTCCCTTATAGATAATATGGCTGACTTTTCAGATGAGCTCGTCAAAATCCTGGCCGACAAAAAGAGAGTGGCCAAGAAGAAAACTGCTCGTTCTGCTGTTTCCCATGTGATCCTGTCGGCCTCCTCCACTCCAGCTAGCTCCTCGTCGCCGGTCGGGGCCAAGGAGATCCCTTCTGTGGTGAAGCCCCCACCTGCCAAAAGACAAAGGGACGACTTCGTGGTTGACCTCGAGTCTGTCGAGGAGACAAAAGGGTTCATATTCCCTCCTCTCTTTCGCATGCCCGGGTACCTTGCTCAGCATCCGGCGATGATATTAAGGTCGGAGAAAGACATCATAATGAGAAAGACATCCGAGGAGCTGGGGAGCCAGCTTGCCCAGGACTTTGCAGCTACTCTCCGTCTAGCTGAAACAGCTATGGTGTTGAATGAACGGGGTCCGATCAAGGAGATAAAAAGGCTAACAAAGAAGAATGCCGAGCTCTCCACCGAGGTGACCCAGTTCGGGAATACTGTCACGGATTTGCAGGGCAAACAGGAAAACTATGCCAACCTTGCCACTGATGACAGGAAGTCCGAGGAGAAGGTTCGAGCTCTTGAGAAGGAGGTGGCCGGGCTGAAGGTCAGTTATTCCGGGGAGAGGAAGCAGAAAGAGAAAGTTGAGGAAGAATTAAAGGCGTTGCAGCAGACGATGATTCCTGCTGAAGATGAACCTGACTGTGCTCGGAACTTGGCTACTCGGGCAGAGCTGGTCGGCAAGATCCGAGTCCAGAGGGAGAATGTTTTTAAGATTGCCAAGTATGGCTTTGACAACGTCGTTGCCCAGCTGCAAATCGTCAACCCCGGGCTGGTGACTGAAGGAACCGGGCTGCTCAGGAAGGTTGAGAACGGGCAGATTGTCATCACAGAGCAATACAGACAGATGGAGCAGGATGAAGAAGATAAAGAGGACGGCGAGAACCCAGATGATGAGCATGTCAATGGCGAGTAGGAAGGTCAGGGAGAGAGTGACCACTGATCTGTCCTCGAATTTACTTGGGCCTGCGCGCCATTTGCTTTCCATTTCAGTTTTTGTTGAACTTGTGTCTTGGGGCCTGCGTGCCGTATTTTTGTAACATTCGAACAAGTGGGCTTTGTCCCCGTTTTTTTTTTAATGATATTGTTGGCCTTGGTGGCTTTTATTTATTGTGCTCGTATTTGCTAAGTTTTGCCTGCGTGTGAATGTTTATTTTGTGCTCGTTTAATTATGCGAACTTGTGCTTGGAATTTGACTTGGTAAAAATCCATAAAATTGTGATTCGCTAATTGTCGTACGGGCACGTTCTGTCGAGGACGTCCGTCCCCGAAAATAACTTAAATAGTTTAGGGAACTACTTAAAGCGCCTAGAGTCGTTTTTCTAGACCAACGCAGATCCGAGCGCGTGGATGTGTTCGTCCCACGACCGGAACATCTCATCGCGAGTTGGGCGTTAGGCTACGGCACGACGACGATGGAGATCGTTTCCTGAGTTGTCCTCGTCGGGCAGAGGCTCTGCTCGTGTGTTGAGTTCAGAGTTTACCGTGAATATTTTAGATGAGCGCGGGTGCCTGCGCGACATCTGTTGTCGATGAGCACTGCTCGTTGTTTTAAGAGCTGATGTTGCCTTTGCGTAGATTCATGGTTGGCAAATAACTTAGCTGTAATATTGTTTTAACTTTTGGGCATTCCACGTTCGAGGAATTTCCTTCCCCTGGAGGGTTTCGAGGTGGTATGCGCTGTTGTCCGTTTTGCCGCGGACACGATATGGACCCTCCCAGATGGCTGCGAGCTTGCCCTCGTGGGAGTCCTTTACATTTCGTCTTAAGACGAGGCTGCCGACTTCAAAGTCTCTCTTTATGACTTTGGTGTCATGTCGAGCAGCCACCAGCTGTTTTAGTGAGGCTTCTTTGAGGGAAGCTGCTGTTCGAATCTCTTCGACGAGATCCAACTCTTCCCTCATCGCCTTGTCGTTCATCTCTTCGTCGAGGGGGGCTTCGGTGCGACGAGAGGGTTCTCCAATCTCCACGGGTATGACTGCTTCGGTCCCGTATACTAGACGAAAGGGCGTCTCCCCGGTAGTGGAATGAGGGGTAGTTTGGTATGCCCATAGGACGTGGGGCAGCTCCTCGACCCATTGTTTCTTCGCGTCGCCCAGCCGTCGTCGCAGCCCGCGCAGGATGACTCTGTTCGCGGCTTCTGCTTGCCCGTTGGTTTGTGGGTGCTCGACGGATGTGAAGTGATGTTTCGTGTTAATTTTGGCAAGGAATCCCCTAAATGTCTTGTCAGTGAACTGTGTGCCGTTGTCAGTGACCACAGCTTGGGGTATACCAAAGCGACATAGGATATCTCTTTTGAAGAAACGTAGAATCTTAAACGAAGTTATTTCGGGAAGTGGTTCTGCCTCTACCCATTTGGTGAAGTAGTCCACTCCGACGATGAGTTATCTGCATTGAAGGTTTCCTCAAGTGAAAGGACCGAGGATGTCCATGCCCCACCATGCAAAGGGCCACGGGGACGATAGTGACTTGAGCTCGTGAGGAGGAGCAAGGTGCATGTCCCCATGCCGTTGGCATTTGTCGCACATTTTCACGTGCTCTTTAGCATCTTGCTGCATAGTTGGCCTGTAATATCCTACTCGCAATGCTTTTCTGGCCAGGGAGCGACCCCCGAGGTGCTGTGAATTAATTCCCTCAATAATCTCGCGGAGGATGTAGTCAGCAGTGGCCTCGTCAGCACATTTCAGGAGGGGAATGGAGAAGCCCCTTCTGTAAAGCTTATTGTTAATGAGGGTATACGAGCACGATCTTCGTTTGACCGTTGCTGCCTCATTCTCGTCGTTATGTAGTGTTCCGTGCGCGAGATAGTTGTACACTGGGGTCATCCAACAGTCGGCGTCCCCGATGGCGTTTATGTCGAGGACCCTCGTTGGTTTTTGTATGCTCGGATGGGAGAGGATTTCCTGGATTACGGATTTGTTTCCGTTCTTTCTTTTCGTGCTCGTCAGCTTCGATAGGATGTCTGCTCGTTTATTTTGCTCTCGGGGAACATGTTGTATTTCGGCGGAGTCAAACTTCGTGATTCTTTCCTTCACTAAGGCCAAGTACTCAGATAAGTTGTCATTTTTGGCTTGGTATTCTCCTAGGACCTGCGATGCGACGAGCTGTGAATTTGTATAGATTTTTATTTCCTTCGCGCCCACGTCCTCGGCGAGACGCAACCCTGCGAGGAAGGCCTCGTATTCTGCCTGGTTGTTCGAGGTCGGAAAAGACAGTGCTAACGAAACTTCAATCAGAATACCCTCTTCGTTTTCAAGGATGATCCCTGCGCCCGCTCCTGTTGCGTTAGATGCTCCGTCGACGAAAATGGTCCACTTGTTCGCTCCGTCTGTCGAGGCGGGCGAGCAAGTCATTTCGGCCACGAAGTCGGCCAACACTTGAGCTTTGAGTGCTTTTCTGCTTTCGTAGCGGATGTCGAATTCGTAGAGCTCCAATGACTATTTCAACATCCTGCCCGCCATGTCTGGTCAGACAAGAAGTGACTTGATGGGCTGGTCGGTTCGAACGAAGATCGTGTGTGCGAGGAAGTAGTATCGCAGTCTCCTCGCCGCAGTAACGAGGGTTAGGGCGACTTTTTCGATTCGCTAATATATGAGCTCGGGGCCTTGCAAGACTTTGCTCGTGAAGTATACTGACTTCTGCCCTTCGAGTGTTTCTCGTATGAGAGAGGCGCTGACAGCCTCGGACCCGACGGTGAGGTAGAGATATAGAACCTCCCCAACTTCCGGGCGTGACAAAATTGGGGGCTCGGACAGTGCCTTCTTCAAGTGTTGAAGGGCCTGCTCGCGCTCCTCAGTCCATTCGAAGGCAGATTCTTTTCTAAGTAATTTGAAAAGGGGAAGTGCATGTTGAGCTGACTTTGCTACGAAGCGGGATAATGTGGTCAGCATTCCATTCAGTGTTTGTATGAACTTTTTGTCGTTGGGAGTAGGGAACTCGGTGAATGCTCGACATTTGTCGGGGTTAGCCTCGATTCCGCGCTCGGTGAGGTAGAAACCGAGGAACTTCCCTGCTCGGATGCCGAATGTGCATTTCTCAGGGTTGAACCTCATATTGACCTTTCTGACCTGCTCGAAGACCTTTTGAAGGTGGATGATGTGATCCACCTCCTCGTGAGATTTGACGATCATGTCGTCCATGCAGACTTCGAGCATGTCCCCAATCTCTCCTCGGAAAACTTTGTTCATCATTCGCTGATAAGTAGCAACGGCGTTTTTCAAGCCGAAGGGCATTACGTTGTAGTAATAGTTGCCTGACTCGGTCATGAAGGCCGTTTTTGTCATTTCGGCCACAGCCATTGGAATTTGATTGTACCCTGAATATGCATCTAAAAAACACAGTAATTTAAAACCAGAAGAATTATCTACTAATCTATCAATGCAAGGTAAAGGGTAAGCATCTTTAGGGCATGCCCTATTGAGATCGGTATAGTCAACACACATCCTCCATTTTCCATTAGATTTTTTCACGAGTACAACGTTTGACAACCAAGTGGTATACTTGGCTTCAGAAATAAAATTTGCCTCTAAGAGGTCTTTTACAGCTTTTTCTGCAGCCTCCATTTTTTCAGGAGACTGCCTACGCCTACGTTGTACTACAGCACTAGCAGCTTTATCGACGGTCAACTGGTGACAAGCAATGTCGGGGTCCAGGCTTGGCATCTCGGAAGCACTCCAGGCGAACAGATCAGCATTGTCTTTCAGGCAGGCCACCAGTTGTTTCCTCGCCAAGTCGGGGACGTCCTTCCCAATCTTCAAGTTCCTGCTCGGATCTTCTTCAAGGGGAATCAGCTCGAAATCTCTGTCGGGGATGGGACGAAGATTTTCCTTGCTCGCCGCGTCGCCTTCTTTCTTCTCCTTGCTCAGCTTTTTCTCCTCTTTGTGTTCTTGCTTGGAATGGCGGCTATTGAGGTCCACCGAGCTCACATTCTGGGGAGGTTGTTGAGGAGGAGGCTTTGTGCTTGTCTCTGGCTGCTCGGAAGAAGTCTTACTCTTCTTCGCCTCAGGGACAGGGCCAACATAAATCTGCCCTTTATAAGTTGCGTTGAAGCATCTCCTCGCAGCTTCAATGTCTCCATGGAGAGTAGCTACCTGTCCTTTGTCAGTGTAATACTTCATCTTCTGAGGGGCAGTGGAGGCTATGGCGGGCAGGTTTGCGATCGCAGTTCTGCCGATGATGCACTGGTAGAGAGATGGACAATCTAC
The DNA here is from genome assembly GCA_951799995.1 of Trifolium subterraneum. Taxonomy (NCBI): domain Eukaryota; kingdom Viridiplantae; phylum Streptophyta; class Magnoliopsida; order Fabales; family Fabaceae; genus Trifolium; species Trifolium subterraneum. The sequence goes on along the minus strand of OX637464.1, from coordinate 29,705,017 downwards.
CACCAAGAACTTGACTTTGATCGACATGGCCGTTTCGTTGTGGTCGAAAGTGACGATCAGGTCGACGTAACCCCAGAGCTTTGTAGTTGCCCCGTTGAATCCTTTGAGATCTGAGCCCAAATATGGTGTGAGATGGGACTCATCCAGTTGCAGCGTCCTGAACAGGTGTGTGTACATAATATCGCATGAGCTGCCAGAGTCGACCAGGATGCGTCGAACGTCAAAGTTCGCCATGTCGGCTCTGACGAGGAGGGGAATCTGTGAATTGGCAGATCCTCCGGGGAGCTCCTCGAGATAAAAGGAGAGAGGCTGAGACGATATCTTCGGTTTACCGAGGGTCACAGCCATGCCCGAGGAAGCGGTGATGAGCTCCTCGAACTTTCTTTTTACCGAGCCGATGGTGTGTTTGTCGAAGACACCACTGGATATGACCATAGTCTCAGGAAAATTTTCCCATTCGTTGAGGATGGAATGCTCGTAAGTGTCTTCGAAGTGTTTGGGGACGTAGAAGTCCTCTGGTCGCCAGACAGCCAAGGCGTCGTTCTTCTCCCCGGAAGCTCTGGGCTCGTCCTCGGGGGTATCCTCGCGCTTCTTCTCTGGGCGAGGGTTCTCCTTCCGCTTGACATAGTCTTTCAACTTGCCATTACGGATCAAAATTTCAATAGAATCCTTCAGCTGGATGCAGTCTTCGGTCAGGTGCCCGTAGCTCTTTTGATATGCACAGTATCTGCTCCTGTCTTGATCGGGCTTGAAGGGGGTAGATTTTGGGAACCTAATCCCAGCATTCTTAAAATTCGAAGCAGCGCACTCGGCGAGGACAATCTCTCGTGGCACGAGTAGGGGGTGAATTGGTGAACTGGCTAGGAGGTCCTCGGGGTTCTCGTGACTTGTCACGTCCACGCCTGTCCTCGTTGCGCTTGTCCCCGTTTTTATTGCCCTTCTCGTGGGGAGGGTGATTGTCTTCTGTTCGGGAGTATCTCATGGCGTCGGCCATGGTTTCCTCCTCGAACTGCATGTAGGCCTGGGCTTTGTACAAGATCTCATCCCAGGTAGCAGGTTTCTCGATGGCAACCATCTCTTTGAACTTGGTTCCATCGCAGAGGTTCTTCCTCATCAGGTATTTTTTCATGTCATTAGTGACATCAACTTACACAGCTTCTTTGTTGAATCTTTCGATGTATGATCTGAGAGTTTCGTTAGGTCCTTGGCGGACAGTCTCCAAGTTTGCTTCCGTCTTCGGATGTTTCCGGGAAGCAGTGAAGTGGCTGGTAAATTGCTTGCATAGGTCTTTCCAGGAGGTAATGGATCCCTGGGGCAAGCTTCTGTACCAAGCCATAGCACCTTCGACCAGTGTGGTCGGGAAAATCCTGCACTTGATGCCTCCCTTTACTGCTTGGTAATTGAGGATGACATAAATGTTTTGGATGTGTATGTCGGGATCAGTGAGCCCGTCATACTTCCCCAGCTGGGGTGGCTTTTACAGCGCCCGAGGAAGTTCTAGGTCCATAATCTGCCTGGATAATGGACCTTTGTAACCTTCGTCGTCACTCCAGCCCGGTGAATGGGTTGGAGTCTCTTCTCGACGAGGAGAGTTCTCTCGTCGGTACTGGTAGTCGTCTCCTCAACTATCTTGAGTCATGCATCCGAGCAGGATCTCTTTCCTCCGAGGAGGAGATTTGGGTCTCTGCTCGAAGAGAGCAACTGTTTTGTCTCTCTTGTTTGCTCGGGCAACAGCGTCCTCGCGGGGAGGAGTTCGGTTTCTCTTCTGGACCTGTGGCTGTGGTTGCACGCGCTCGAGGACAGGTCTTCTTTGGCTCGTCCCTGCTCGGCGAGCAGGTGGAGATTCCGAACGTTCAGCTCTCCGCGGGGGAGAAGAGGGTTTGATATACCCTAGAATTTTCGCTGGCCGTCTTCCAACGCCCGAATACGAGCGTTCTGCTCGTTTACAGTTCGGATAGTCTCGCGCAAGGCGTCGAGCAGAGCAGCGTTTTCTGAAACTCGCGGGGAGTTCGGTTGAGGAGTAGTTGCCGATTTTCCCTGCGCGATATGCGACTGCTTCCCCTTTTTTCGCTCTGAGAGGAACTGCACAGCCTCGTCATCATCAGAATCGGGAGAAGTCTCTCGTCCGTCTCTGTGATCGGTTTCAGGGATGGACTCACCGTTTTTGTCCACCGGTATGAGGACAGGATCGCTGGCGTTCAAGGTGAACGGAGGGACGACGTCAACGTTGTTGTTGGTATCGTCGTTGTTGGTGTTTGAACCACTGGCCATGATTATGTGATTGAAAATTTGGTTTTGATCTTTGGTTCTTGCAGGAAGAAGAAAAGATGGGGAAAACTTCAGATCCCCACAGACGGCGCCACTGATCTAACCTGTTGATCAGAAAGAGGAGATGGCCAGAAGTCCGTCGTCAAACAGCGTCAAGCAGCAATTCCACCACCGGAGGGGGGGTTGTACCTGCAGGTGCTCTGATGCCTAAGTCAGAGAATGAGCAAGTACAGAGAATAGAGAGAGTGAGAGTGAGAGAATGAGAATTGTGTACCTTGCTCTCCTGTCAAGGAGAGCTTATATAGTTGCCCCCAGCGCTGGGCCAAAGGTCTCCTTAGTTGGTCGTGTCGAGCAGCCCAATAAGGTAGACTGCCAAGATAACTCCTGAATAAGAGGAGAAGCTTTTACCAGCTGTTATCTTGGTGGAGTAGTTCCACGATCCTAGGAGGAGTGGATAGGCTCCGTGGATGAATGTCGGGCAAGGGCAAGTCCTTATTGGGCATGCCCTGTAATCCGAGCAGGAGTGGATTTGGGCCAGCTCCTTGGCCCAGTCCAGAACAATATCTTATATTATATATATACATCACATTTCTATTTTAAAAAAAAAACTACGCATTTTATTTTAAAACATTTACATTCTTTTCACAAATAAAAAATATATATATTTTTATGGGTAAAAATTAATTGTGATTGTTTCAGTAAGCTTAACTCAGTTTATAGGAATATCGCGTTATATACGCATAAGCTAAGTTTTAATTCTAGACACTCCACTTATCTGTCTCTAAGGTTGAATTTTTTGCCAATAGATTACTTAACAAAAAACAATCGTGCTTAGCACGGGTTAACTATCATAGTTTAAACTATAAAAGTAAACATTAAAATTAATACAATGAAAGGTTCTCTTGAGTTAACTTCAAAATAAAAGAAGTAAAGGTCAAAGATTAAAGGTTGAAATCATAAATAGATTGGCATGCTACAAATTGAATAGTCCGAGTCTTGTGAGATTTTATTGATTCTGTAAGATTTTAAAAGATAATCAGGATTCTTAACAAAGGATTTTGATGGATTTGTAACACAAATTTTATTGATTTTGTATGATTTCAAAAGACTTTATAGATTTTTAAGATTTCGAAGCATTCATTGAATTTTTTAAGAATACGAAGAATTCATTGAATAAAAAATATGATAAATAAATTCTAACTTTTTTTTGTTCAAAATTCAAAATTATTTATTTATTACATAAATAAATTCTAAATTTTGAATAAAGAAAATAAAAACAATAGAAATTTTAAATCTTTTAATAATAAATTCATTATTGCCTAAGTAGCATTTCTCCACGTATCTGAACCTATACTACTCCTCCATAAATTAGCATCCTCTCATTCCTGCTCTTGTGTTTGAACAATGGGTTCATAATTATTGTCTTCATGATTTGGTAACGTTGTAGATGAAGATAAAGACTCGTCGGTAGGTTCAACTGGAAATTCATCATAACGACATTCTTTACGAAGAAAATTATGAAGTACTGCACATGCCAACACAAGCTCTGCTTGCACCTTAAATGGAAATGGAGGTGCTGACTTAAAAATTGTGAACCGCGATTTAAAAACACCAAATATTCTCTCAATCACATTCCTTAAGGACGCATGCCGAAGATTGAATAATTCCTTTTCATTTTCAGGATCATTACCATGACCTGCAAAATCCTATAGATGATACCGTACACCTCGATATGGGGCTAAAAATTTGCGTCGATTTGGAAATCCACAATCCACGAGAAAATACTTACCTAATTACATAAGCAATGCAATATAAAATTAATATGAAAGTGAAAATAGACAAAATATACCTGTAGTTTAAAAATTAAGGACTTGCCTTGGGGTACTTTAAGTCCATTCTTTCTTGTCAAAGCATCGTTTAATAGTTTGGAATCATGTGCTGAACCCTCCCATCCGCTAAGAACGTACATGAATTCCAAATCAAAGTTACAAGCATCTAATACATTTTGTGATATATTTCCATGACGATCACGATAACTGCTTACATCTCGTCCTCTTACCATTGCTGGAATGTGTGTACCATCTATAGCTCCAATGCAATCCTAATGTGTGTGTGTATATCAGTAATCATAAATACTATTACAACAACCACAATTATAATTACAATTTTTTTATAATTAGATAATGATCACATACCTTAAAATAAGGATAAAACCTTGTGCTTTCCCTTATTTTTGCAGGCACAATTGAGTCTGGTCTAGCCTTCAAATCAGGTGCTAATGAGTTCAAAGCCTTCAAAACCTTGTGAAAATTTTCACTTGTAGCAAATTGTGACCGGCCAAATGTATTGCGGATTATACAATATCGAGCATTCTGGCCGACAATCTGTAGGAATGATGCAAGCATTTCTTCAACACAAATAAATCTTGTATCCTTCAAAGGTGTTTTTTCTCTTATAATCATGCACAACTTTCGAAATGCATCAGGATACCTCATATATACTTGTCAAAAGATTGCAGGATCATCATTTAATGCTTTGTGTCTATAGTCATATCCCTGACTAGTAATTCGCCGTCGAGTTAATGGACGCTCAATATGTTCACCCTGCATCATATTCAAAAACTGACTTAGTATGTATGTTAAAGCATACATTGCCATCACATATGTGTATATGGCTTCATAAAATTCTTCATCGGTTTCCTCATCATCTATATCTTCATGTGTATATTCATTATATATATCTTCATCCATTTCTTCGTTCTTTATATCATGGTCATGATTATAAGTCAAAATATCAAAAGTAATATCAAAGTTAATACAAAGTCATATTTAAAAATAAATAAAATTAAAATTTAATCACAACGGTTTCAAAAAAAAGATCAACTAAATACTTCAACCATAATCGTTCAACCAATATGCAACCACAAATAGTTCGACCAAAAGCAAATAAAATACTTCAACCAAAGTACAACCAAAATATAGACCCAAAAAAAAAGGTCATGCTAACTAGTGCTCTGGGGTACTAGTTTAGAAACATAAAAAGGAAAATTTTATATAGAAAACAACATTGTTTATATTTTAAATAAATTGATTATACAAGTTTCAAGGTAAGTAATACTATTACTATATTTGGTATGACACTAGTTAGCATTTTCCAAAAAAACAAATTGAAAGAGGTCTTGTAGATTTTTTCATTATGGTGTGGTCTTTTAAAGAAATAAAAAATGCTTTTATTCAAGGATATTATGTATACTATACTATTTTCATATAATAATCAATCACTTCAAAACTTGGATTCAATTTCATGGTGATGTATAGATACTGGAAAATTAATGTAAAACATTCGATATAATATTTTGGCTTAATTATACTTTTGGTCCCTTATCTTTATTTTAGGTTTTATGT